>PVKM010025314.1:0-20017 GCA_004027735.1 Carollia perspicillata | reverse complement strand
GAATAACAGATCAGAAGCCTCCTGCAAACAGATTAATGATAATGAATAAATAATTAAATCTTAGACTTAGCTAATCTTGCTCCAGAAAGAACAACAGCTAAATGAAGGCAATTTTAGACTCAGTGTGTGAATCAAACTTGTAACAACCATTAATCTGTAGAGCAATGAGACCAACTACCTCTCAAGGTAGGGAGCTTCAAGCTGAAGAATGGGGAGCTTTAATACTGAGGAAGATACCTTCTTCTGATGAGAGAAGAGATTTAATAATCTCTAAATTTCGGGGGGCTCTAAAACAGTGGTTCTGCCCATGAATGTAGCCATGCTCAGAGAGCTCGGATCCCATGGAGAAGCTTTTATAGCAGGTGGCAGGCCTGTGCTAGAAGCCTTAACATTTTCTCAATGACCCTAAAAAGAAGGCCTTAACAATTTCATTTGGCAGATAAGGAAATTGTGGCTCAGACAGGAAAATGAAGTGTTTTTCCCAAGCTTGTAAGAGTTACAGTAGGGTTTGATTTTCTATCTGGTGAAGAATCTTTAAGAAGCCAAAAATCAGCAGTTCTTGTTTTGGCTGCACTGACTTGGCCTCCTAGATTCCTCCTAGGGATTCCAATTGAAGGACACAGTGTTAGCTGCTCCTAGGAGGAACACATGACCACATTCTTTGACAAAGAGGAGGAAGAAGGGTATCCGTGGGGAGATGTCTGGGAGCTCCTGCCCCCTGCAGCCAGTCATTTCACCCTCTTAGGAGCTGGACTGCAGGCTCCATGCCAGCCTGCAGTAGAGAAACCAGCTCGCAGAGAACTCAGTGCCCGCAGGTCACACTGTGAAAGGGGGGCTTTGGGAGCAGAGAGCAATGGCTGATCCCAGCAATCAGCAGGAAAAAAGGAAAAGGAAGGGAGGACTAAAATGTCTGATGTGCACTGTGTTTTGCTGAGCACTTTTAAAATATTTCCTCTTTCAATCCCTCTCCACTGTCTTAAGTAGGTATTAGCTCTTCATTTTTCTAAATGAAGATGTTAAGACCAAAGCAGTTTAAGTTGTCTTACATTACTCAGTAGGCCTTGTATATGAAGCCAATTTTATCTGACTCCAAATTCCACGTTTTCTAACGAATTACAGTTTTCCAAATGCTATTCACTGGTGTTCCCGTTCATGTTTCACCATGGCTGCACAGCAGTTACACTCCTATTTAACATTTTTCCAAAAAGCAACCACCCTCCTTAAATTTTTACTTATATGAGTTCATTTTACAAAGAAGGTGTACAATGCTATCATAAATGGAAAGCAATTTCACTTGCCATAAATGATGGCATAACAAAAATAAATGAAAACAAAAGTGTTATTAATTAAATTCTTTCAATAGAGTCTTAAGTCTGGAAAACTCGGTGCCTAAAGTTTACTTGCTTTGTGAAATACAAAGATAAGTGTAGTGTTAGAGAGGTTGCTGAAGATGCAGAGCACCAAACTGATGTTGTCCTCTTTGGTATAATCAAATGAATTGGAATGTAATGAAAATTCATGTTCTTTGTTTCAAGGCTACTTTTGCTAGTCCACCTTGAGGACTGTCAATATTCCACGCCCACACTTTGGGAAGCTCATTATGACAGTGGTGATAATATTAGCTTCTGTTCTGATATCAAGCAAGTGCTCACTTTGAATACCATTTCCTTGAGTGAAACCACAGTTTGCTAGATAGGAAGAGAAGAGAAGGAGGCAGAAAATAAATGGATTTGGATTCTTGCAGTAACCTCCTAAATTGTTTCCCTACCACAAGTCTTCAATTCAATGCATTATAATTAAAGATCATGACAATTTTCCAGTAAGTAACATGAAATGTTTTCTTTTGAAAATATAAGCAATTCTCAGTTTCTTAGCTTTGAATTTAGGTTTTGCAGAATTCTGTAACACCCCACAGCCAACGTTGTACCTAAGCCAGAGTGAGCCCAAACGAACCACTCGTTATTTTTCTTATGTGTCCTCAAAATGTCCTGCCTCCATATTATTACTATTCTCTTTCTATTTCTGGAGAGCTTCTCCCTGGTCCTACAACGTATCTACATGTGTAATGGCTTTGGGCAGGGAAATACAAGCCTGCGAAGATAACAGTAAGAGTGGTATGCTGTGAAAATGTCTGAAAGATGTCTGTTGCATGCGGCAATACCAGAGTTCTGAGAGAGTCCTGCTGGAATTGTGGTAGCTGTATGCTGGAGATGTCGGTGGACTGAGTCGCAGAGGGGAGTTGAGTAACTGGAGAGAGCAGGAGCATGGGATTGATTGAGATGAAGGATGAAAAATGAAGTGTTTGCTGGAGGAACACGGGAGAACTTAGAGTATTTTTGGCTCCTTTTTGGGGGAGGTAAAAAGTCAAAGAGGAACAGGCTAAGATCTAAATCTAAAGAGCATGGGAGGGAACAGAATCAAAAGGAAACGGGAAGGGTGTGACCTTGTACATGAGGAAGGACACTTGGAGAAGCTCGTAGTAAAGTGATGACTTTCTATAAGTGGAGTGGAATTAGCAGAGTGAATTTGCGACACACACTTACCAGTAAGTGGCTGGAGAGCCAGGATCTCTCTGGATTTTTGCCATTCAATATATAATATTAGGAGAGTCAGCCCGCTAATACTTATGTGGGTTCACAGAACATTTAAGGCTGAAAGAAGTCCAGTCCTCTACCTTAGGCTTGGATCTGCATCACAGAGAGCAAGCCTACACTCTCAACTCTTGTGTCAGGGGATTCACTTCTATATGAAACAGAAAATTCCATTTTCTGAAAGCCTGCAGTATCTGGAAGTCCTCTTTTAAATAAAAGCAGTCCTATCTCCCTGCCAGATAGGGCCAGTTTTGCTCTTAGAAAGTCCCCCAGGACTTGAATTTCTCCTCAAATTTATATATAGTGATAGATTTTTTTTCCTTAAACCAAAATATTAGGTTATTCAATTATTTCCCATAAAACAATTTCAAAACTGTTCAGAGATTCTCTTTTGGACATACCAACATCTGTTTGAACTGTAATGTCAAAGAATAAAAATTTCATTCCAGGTATGGTTTGATCAGGAAAAAGTAGTGAAGAGTTCATTTTAGGCACTAGATTCTGTTAAGTCAAGCCAAGTTGCTGATTGAGATTTATGGAGTACTTATTATATGCAGGCAATTTCTTAAGAGTTTTAATATATCATCTTATTTAACCTTTTCAATAACCCAATGAGGTAGAAACTATTATGTTAATTTTTTACTTTACGAATTGATAATTGGAAGCCAAGATGGGCTGAGTAATTTTCCCAATGTCACTAAACTGGTCAGTAGCTGAATTGGGATTTGAACTCAGGTTTGCTTGACCTGCCTACATTACGATCTCTTCATGTGTTGGTGTGTTTTTATTCATTCCTCTTTCATCTTGTACATGTGCAGGTAGGTTTCTTAAACCAAGTGCTGAGCAGAGAACGTGACATACAGGAGCTCTTGTTAAATGTGGGTTGAATCTCTATGGTACAGATATTACTAGTTCCCATTTTGCAGATTAGGAAACGGAGGCTCAGATTAACAACAAATACTAAGAGCCTGCTAAGTACCAGTCACAGAACTGTTGCCAATAGTGTGACAAAAGTAAGCAAAGAGTTGTATGAAAGAGTCCTATCTTTACACTCAAAAGTCAATGCTATTTCTATAACACCACAGCTTTTTCATTCCACAAAATTGCTCAGAATCAATCTATAAGAATGGAGTTTGCCCTCTTTGTGTGTGGGGGGGACCTTCAGAAAAGTGAGTATGCCCTTAGAGAGAAAGAAGGGTCCCTAGTGAGGGAAACACAATAACATATATGTCAAGGAGTGAAGCTCTCTTTACCTTCTCCCCACAAATCTAAATTTTTTATTAATGCCCTCTCCCCACCAGCAAATGTGGCATTCTTTAAAATATGCACTAAAAGTGTAAATCAGAGCAAAGACCATATTTCACGCCAAGAGGCTTGTATATCTCTCGGGTATTTACGGTGCTGCTGTTAGCCAAGTCCTCCATCTGGGATGTCTGTAGCCATCTTTCATCTGGTACACCTATTAGAGGAACTCCAGAGCCATCCATAACAAAGGGGCTCATCTTTTAGAACTCCTTTGGCAGGAGGGAGAAATCCAAAGGTTTCCCATAAAGCCTGTGTTTCACATTGCGTTTCAAGCAGTTGTTTGATATGATAATGTCTTTAGAGGGAAAACTTGGCCCTGCCTCTCAAGGATAATAGAACACAATTATTTTATTCTGTTGTGCGTTCTAATGAGGAAACATCTATTAGAAGCAGGAGGGTTTGTCTAATCTACAAATTATGGAACGAAGAGATTGCAGATCCTCTCTGCATCTCTCCCCACCCCAAAGAAAAGCTTCCCCCGCCCCTGCAAAAAAAAAAAAAAAAAAACAAAAAAACCCAGCTTTTTATCCTTTCTAAATTGGGTAGTAAATACCTGCACTAGTTTAAAAAAGAACAGAAGAGGAAAGATTTAATGCACTCTCCCATTAAATATGATCAGATATTCCTGGAACCAAGTTGCTTCCCATATACTTTCCAGTTTGTTCAAGTAAAGGTGAAATCTAAAATCTAAACATTAGCTTTTTTAAAAAAAAAAATCATTTTGAAAGAGATGAATGTATCCCTGGGAAAAGCAAACAAACAGCTTTAATCGTCACTTTGAACACTGCAGTTCCATCTCATTAATCCCTTAGCAGAATGCCTCATTATTAAAATAGTATGTGGGGAGTTTGTAGTCCAAAAAATCCAGGAGACAAATCCACTGCTAAAATGTTCCAGAATGTCTCAGAGAGAAATAAAACTACCAGAACTTTCATCCTGTTCCAAACATAGACACAATATCCACGAGGCACTGTAATTCATTTTGACGTGACTACTCAGAGGGTTCCAAACACAAGAAGTCATGGTGGAAACCACTCCGACTGTTTCCATCCTCAGCCTGGATGCAGACACACAGGCCTGCAAGTGTCTCCTATCAATCAGACATTCAGAACACAGAAGGACTGGCTAAATGCATGAGGCTGAGGAAGCTGCAGGGTTTTATGCCTTATTAATTGGACATCGCTATTTAAACTCTTGAGGACTCCAAATGGCTTTTGGCATGCAGTCAGAACCATAAAATAAATGGTCATAAGAAGTGAAAAGGAATATTCTGAGCTAGGCCATTTCCTGTTCCTCCCTAGAATCCTACACTGTATCTGGTACCTGAATTTTAAGCTCAAATCTCAGCTGAATACTTAGCCAGCCTTTATATACTGCTGCAACTGGAATTGAGACCTTTCTTCCATTACTTTTAGTTCTGGCCTCTTCAAGAGGTGGTGGAATGAATAAATAACCACCTTACTTTTAACAGGCCAACAAGTATGCATGCATATGTTGAAAGCATTTGCCCAGCAAAATAAAACTTTAATTTTTTTTTATGGCTAGTATTCTGTCGAGCAATAGTGCCTTGTCTGCCTTTCATATCAGTCTTTCTGAGTGAATCACCCTGAGAAGAAGTTTACCTCTGGCCTGGGAGAGGTTATGCTTCTAGGAGAGAAGGTGGCAGGAGAGATTGTTAGAAGTTTCTATCTTTGCTTCCCTGAGAATGAATGTAGTCTTCTGGGACAAGATAGCTCTTTCCCACGAAAATGAGCAGAGTCAGGCAACGAAGCAGAGACCTCTGTCATCAGCATTACGCCCATCACCACCCCTCCTCACACTGGTCTAGAAGATTAGCTTTCCATACCTGGTCCAGGAGTGGTGTGGGCCAAGGGAGGTACTGAGGGTAAAAGTAGTGGAACCACAGTGCAGGTTCATGGAATGCTACTTAGAATATAAAGAGATAAATTGACTAGAACTACTGGCCAAGGTGAGTGGCAAGAACACGGTACCACGGAGCCCATTTCAGCCCTTCTACTGAGGGAGACTAGAGAGGGAAGGAATGGACACCTTTTCTTACACACCTACTCTACACTAGATGCTCACTTAAAAGCTTCACAGACATTGTTACATTTATTCACAATAGCACTTTGAAGGAGGCATGCCTTTCCCCATTTTATAGATGAGGAAAGTGAGGTTTAGAAATTTTAAATCATGCGCTCAAGGTGAGGACTTTAAAGTTGAAAAGTATGTCTGTATGTCCCCCAAATCCTGCCCCTTCATGTGGACAACAGCGCACTGCAGCCCACATACCTCCTACCTTCCCCAGTGTCTGTCTCCACCAGCTCTCTTCTCAGTGCTTCCCATGGCATCTGCCTGGAGTCTCAGCACTTGTCCTGGGCCTCTGCTCATCATCTTGGCATCGGTAACCAATATTCTTTTTCCTCCGAGTAAAATCTAATCTTGTCCCCCACATGCTACTTCCCTGCACTTGGGTCGGCACTCTGTGAGGAAGCACGAGCAAGCCTGGGCAATAGGCAAGAAAGTGTTCTATAGAGTTTCCAACCTACCTCCGTATTCTTTTATTAATTTAAAGTACAGTTTCTTGCTAGGAGCATGGGCTTTAGGTTTACTCAGAACTGGGTTCAAATCCTGATGTCAGTTCTCAGTAGATGGGCCACTTTGAGTAAATTTCTATGTTCATTAGCCTCAGTATTCTCATTCATGAAATGGGGATAGGAATGCATTTCTCACACATTTATTAAGATTTATGTGAGATAATGTATAAGAGCACTAAGCATAGTGTGGAGGGCTTACTGAGTGCTTAATAAATGGAAGCTATTATTTAGGATAGATGTTTGAAATTAAATGGTCTCCACGTTTATTCTAGAGTTGATGAATGAAGCTAACATCTCAGAGAAGGAATGAGATGGCACTATTAGCAAAAACTAACCCCCCTCTCCCTAGGATGCTAAGAGGTAAGAGGTCCCCCCTTACCTCTCGGTGGAAATATTTCTTGCACTGCACTTTTTTTCATGTTTTGCAAGGTCCGATCAATACAATTGATTTAATGATTAATTTATTGTGTTCCTCAGTAAAAGCCCCACATTGACGTCTTAAAATGGGATCTTATTGCATCTTAGACAAACAAAACTAATTGGCAGCAATCATTGTAAAGGGGAAGAACAAAGTGTTCTAAACACACATACACAATCCAAACCAATAATGAACAAAAACGCCTTGTACTATTTTGAGAACACAAAAGCGAAGGGGTGAGCTAGAGGGTCATAGCATTTTGTGAGCTGCTGAGCCACACAGAAAGATCATCAGAGCCAGAGATGCTCCTCTGCGTATTGATGTTACTCAGGACCTTTATGTCCGCCTTCCTCACTGAGGACCTCAGGCAAGGTGTTTTTCCCCCATGACTGTTAGTATTAGGGATAGTTGTGTTCCTCTTTGACTTACAGTTTGTTTTCATCTCACAGTCTGTAACCAGTGAGGCCTCCACCCTTCCGTTGGCTTGTAGAAGACCAGAGAAAAATGTGTGTCCTCTCTATATCCTGGGATGGCATTTTTTTAGTTATGCACGTTGTATATGTTTCCTTTTGGACCCGTGCTTTGTTTTCTACCGTTGTCTACCTTTGCTTCATCTGGCCCACCAAATTATAAAATGGATAACCTAACTGAGTGCCTATTTATCTTTTTAAATTGCCTGTAAGTATATTTGGAACAAGGTAGAGGATATATAAACTGATACACAAACAAAACAGAAATTAGAAGCGAAAAAGACTAATTGCCTGCTCTCATGCCACAGACCAGCTTTGTAGTGGGTTGCAGCAGTATTGGCCTTTCTGATGAGAACAAAATGGACTGTACCAACCGCTATTCTAACCCAGTGGTTGGACCTGCTGCTCAGTGGTTAGCATTCCTTTCTGAGAGTCTAAGAGGGTTGGTGGGCCTCCCACTGGAGGCTGTGGGAGGGGGTTCGAGGAGAGCCTCAGGAGGGCTCACTTGGCCACAGGGTGTCAGTATTGCTGCACTGGAGCGAGGCCTCTGGAACTTGTCTCTGGCCACAGAAAATGCTTCCTGCCTTCCTCACACAGCTAATTCTTAGGTGAACCAGAATGAAATAGCATTCATTTGATTTTTTTTCTGCTCCATAGAGAAAGGATAAGAGGTTTCTTTGATATATGCCTTCTCAGCTGCTGTGAGTATTAAGTTTAAGGCAATGGAGGGATCGGTGATTTTTAAAATTAATTTTTTTTCACCAGGATGCTGTCTTGATGGGATTGCATATGCAGCACCACACTGACAGAGCCTGCAGAGACAGCCAAGAGCCATAGCCAAACCCTGTGCTTGGAGCCTGGCAGATCTGGGTTTGCACCTGGGTGTTCTTCCTGCCACACTGGTACTCTTACTAGCTGTGTGACCACAAACAATTCGAAAGTTTCTCTGCCCAAGTTTCCCTGTCTCCAAAATGCAATTTATAATACCTATTTCAGAAGAATGTTGCAAGAATTAAATTGGGTTAGACATGTAGTGGAGCAGAAGCTCAAAATAAGTGTTCAGTAAATGAGAGCAATTATTGATAAAATGTGAACTGGAGATAGCTATTTGGTAACTCAGAATATATCTTGAACATTTTTTCAGTGTCCACTGAAGCTAGGCAGAGGGTGTGTGTGTGTGTTTGTGAGAGAGAGACAGAGAGAGAGAAGAGAGGCAGGTAGTGGGATGAGCTATACAATGTGCTTGTGTGAGAGAGGCTCTCAGGTGACAGGCACAGGAAGTGCTCCTAACATATCACATGAGACGGTTTCTGAACTGGTATTCTAATGTTTCTTTTCCTGCCTGACTATTCTATAACTTCCATCTATCGATAGCACTCCGAGATGTTCCCTCGTGACCGACCATCCAGGACCAGAGCTCGCAGCCCCAGTGCACCCTGTCCGAGCTCTACCATTGTTCACACCGACTCTGACCTTCTCAGGCAGGAAGTTGTTTCCCTAGACCAGTGGGGTCTCTTGGAACTGTCTCACTTTAAAGATATGTAGAGGGAGGAAAACACAAGTTCTGTTCTAATCATATTAAATTAGAGGTCCCTATTGGATAGGTAGGTGGAGATGTTTACTGGACAGTTGACTATGTAGGGATGTAGTTTTGGAAAAGCTTCAGGTCCAGATCTGGAAGTCTCCTGAATTGGCCAAATTGCACTTAAGCAAATAACTTTCTTCCTGGTCTTCCCTGTCCACTGCCCTCCTTCAACTAGATTTAACACTTCCTGGCTGCTAGACCTTTCTTTCTAAGAGCCTTAGGCTAGATAGAGATACTATTGTCTTTCCACTTGGCTTATTCTTTCTTTTTGGCAACCCTTACATTACTACGCAGGTATCACAGAATATGAAATCCACCTGGAGCTATGAAATTCTGTGCCATAAGCCATGGGTTCCTGCCTCACCAAATTGAGAGGTTTGAGACCGAGTATTGTCTAGGTTGACCAAGGATGCCATATTGTTGTGGACCCTAAAGGACTGCTTCCAGATGATGCATGACAATATCCTGTTCTTCAGAATCGAAAACTGAGGCCCAGAGTATCTCAGTGGTTTTTCCCATCGCTGTGGAGCTCAGAGCCACAACACCAAGCTGCCTCCTCATTCATAAGGCAAGGGGTTCTGATCCAATGTTAAATCAAATACTTAAGAGGCCAGGGAATTCAGCCCAGGTCTTTTCACAAGCCAGCTGTTCTAAGGCTGGAAGGGAAACTTCAATGACTTTATACACATAGAACCCTTAGTTATTAGGGGTTATTGTGACACAGACTATGATTTGTCATGGGGGAAAAAAAATCCTGGCCTTCAAATATAGTGATAAAATAATGAAACACAGTTTTCTTAAAGGAAAGAATCATATAGATTAAAGCTATGCTGGGCATTCTATATGTTCTTCCCATCTTGGCCAAGATTTCCCAGTGTGATTATGGGCCATGAGTACTTTGGGATGCTTAGTTAGAAAAAGAAGAAAAAAAAAAAACTTGCAGACAACTGTAATTGAAAAATAGTCAAGTAATTTAAAAAATGAAAAAGAAAAAAAACAGCTTTGGCAAAAGTGGAATGTACTGTCTCTCTTAAAGTTGCACAAGGAAAATTAGCATATTAAAAGCTCTAGTTGTAAACAAATCTGCTTAAAGTTTGCGCTTAGTTCAACTCCATATTTCCAAATCATAACTGATCATGACACTTCAAATAAAACATCTATTACCTTCCCACAGAGAAAGCGTTTTATGACTTATCTTACTTTGAATTTCTGACATAAATACCGTTCTTGGTATTTTATATGTTTTCATCTTTAATCTTTGCAACCAGCCAATGACATAGACATTGTTTCAAATCATTTTATGATAAGAAAAGTGGAGCTCAGAAAGGTAAAGGAATTTTCCCCGGGCTCACACGGTCAACATGCCCCACTTTTCACTTTATGTTTATAATTTTTTATACATCTGCAGTAAGTCCTTCCTTATGTCTTCACTCATAATGTTCTCAATGCCTGGGATTTGATTCTCACCATTCTTGGCTGGGATGTCCCTTATTTTTAAGGTCTAGGCCAGCAGTGCATCTCAGTCGCGCTAAGTGTTTCTCCCCCACGCTCTCATATCACTCTCTTTACCTCTGTCTTAACATTGCCCACTTCATTCTGAAAGTGTCTATTTATGTACCTCCTCTTCCCAATGACCTCCTCACAAGTTCAGTGTTTGTCATATAGTGAACTCACATTTATTAAAGCTCCTGGCATAGAGGTTTAGTGTCTCTCTGTTGCACTGAATGGAACTGAATTGAACTGAAGCCAGCTTTCTCATCTTCAAAGCCTCAAACATTTCCCATTATACTTCATTGCCTCCCATTCCAGCTGTAAAAGTTCTATTACGTTTTGGCCCAAATAAGCAGTGGGCCAATTTTGTTCCCATGGGAGTTGGTAATACTGTGGAGAATTACAAGGAGCAAATTTGGGAAGAGAATAGACACCTAAACTCAAATTTGTATTACATCAAAGACTGCGCTAGCAAGCTATATATAAATCTCTTAGCATGGGGCCAGGAACAAAGAAAGCTCTCAGTAAATATTAGCTATTATTCAAACTAATATTTCAGAGAATGGGTTTAGCCATTGTCAATAATACTTTTGTTTCGTGTCTTGAGTGAAAGATGACAGGGTAGGGGTCAAATACAAGGCGACAGAAGGGGACTAGACTTTGGGCGAGCGTGCTATAGAGTGTGTAGATGTTGTATTACAAAGTTGTAAACCTGAAGTTTATATGTGAGCTCAATAAACTTAATTTCAAAGATTAGATTCTAGCATTTTTCTGTTGTTGTTGATGAATACCATGGCGGGGGAGATTCAATCTACAAGTTAACATTCTACTAGTGCTCAAAGTGAGTACAGGTGAATCAAAGCCACTGGTGGGGCTTCTCACATGGGCAGGCTCATTCCGTCTGAGTGGGCTACTGACCCACACTAGACATGGTAGGCTGTAATGAGGGTGCCTCAGCACTGGACAGAAGGATTCTGCCTGCAAGTCAGGTTAAATCTCTCTCTCTTTCTGCTCTGCGACCCATGCCCATCAGGAAAACAGGAGTCTGAAGCTTAAGTGTGCCCATGTATTTTTTTGCTATTATAATTCTTCAAGAATAAATTTATAGGATTTTACTGTTTGTGATTTTACGCATCCTTTTCCCGTTCATGAAGGCTTTGAGGCATGCTTTTCTCTCTCTGCTTCCTTTCTCCCGATATCTGACACTAAACCCTGAGGTTATTCCTCATAAATAGTCCCCAAGTTTGGTCTCTGGCTTGTTCATAACCTTATACTCTCTGAAAAGCTGGAAGACATTCTTGACTTGTCTTCATGCACCTGATCTTGTTAAAATAAATCATGCCAATTCCATGCTTCGAGATTTCTCATGAAAAAATCAGAACTATTTCAACCTGACAAAATAAATTCTTTATATTCCCTCCCAAACATTTCTATGGCCAGATCTTTTATCACGTGCTTCCTCCTCCCTGTCTAGGTACCAAAGTGCACATCAATTCTTACCATTTCCCATTCTGTGCTTCGGAACATTCTCACTGTCAGGCATTCTCTTCTCCATATGTTTGGTATTTCCTACGCATGCCTCAAACATCTCCTCCTCTGTGTAGCCTCTCTTTCTGCTCCAGGGCAGTGTACATAGCTGATGCTCTGGGCTCCCGCTGCGCAGAGTCCTCTCCTTTCTTTAACCAGAAGGAGAGTTCTGGTGATACATAAAGAAGCTTTCACTAGTGGGAAAGAGGGGTCAAAATGATTATTTGCCATGTGACACTCCCTGTCCTCCTTTGTGGCTGGAATGTAAAATTTAGGCTGGGTAGATCTTTTGCTAGGGAGTTCCCAAGACTCTGGGGGCCAGATGGGATCATCTGGCTCCCATGAGAGAACGCAAAAAGGGAAACTAGTTACTTGGGATTGATTCTGAGCTCTGTCTTAGAGTTCCCCCTCAAGTTTACTTTTGATCCTCTTATTTCAGAAAGAATCTATTCCATCTCCCTAGCGTAGGCAGGGATTCAGACAAAAAACATGGCAAAGAATAACTGGGGTACCTATAGTTGACATCGTTTATGTTATAGTATAATTTTTCAAGAGCTTTATGAACTGAGCAGGAATTTGGGATCCTGGCTCTCTTACAACCACACATTATAACGCCCAGCATATTGGATGATAATTCTTTTTCTATGTCTTTCCTCCCTGTTAGACTGTGACCTCATTGTGTTCAGGCTCTGGAACATGTTTGCCCTTGTTCCAGTCTTGCCCTGGGCCTTGCAGCTATCTCAGCAAAAAAGAGCACAGCAAGGCTGGTGGCTAACGGTGTGGACTTTGGAGAGAACTGAGGCTCAAATCTCATTCGTACCACCCAGTGGGATGTACATAGGGTAGGTATGTAAGCTTTCTGTGCCTCAGTCTCTTCATGCATTTAGTGAGAATAATAGTAGTGTCTTTCCTATATTGTTGTTGAATAGGCATTGAATAGATGTTAGTTACACATAATGTTATTTTTCTAGTGCATATTATCTTATCAGCATATAGAAGACACTTAATAAGTGCAAACAAATAATAAAGCATTGGATGGAAAGCTTATTAGGCACTGGGTAAATTGTTTTGAGGTAAGGTGGTGTTCTATCAAGAACATGGTTTGGGAGTCAGAATGACGAGTTTGAATCATAGCTCTGCTGCCTCCTACTTTTGTTAACATGGACAAGTCATTTAATTGGTCTCAGCCTCTGTAACATCGTACTTAATCCTGGAGGTAAGTGTTATGTTCACCCTCTATGTTATCCGTGTCCCTGTACAGTGTCTGGTGCCCTGCTCTCTAGACAGAAAGCTACTTCCTGATGAACTGAAGCTGTGTGTCAGGGATGACAGAGCAGGGCACAGAGGTGAGGCCGATGAAAGTTTCCAGTGTCCAGAAGTTCTAGTGACTCCTGAATTCTACCTGTTAAGTGGATATACTTGGAGTAATCATAACCAATTTTTCTAAGAAAAAAAATTTGGTCATGGGTTTTATTAAAATAGTGAACAGATAAGGCTCAGTGTCTTATTTATGTCTACCACTTCTTTTATTTAGGGCAGTATTTGCCCAAATCATTAATTTTTAACATATTTTAGAAAAGGGTGTTTTGATTTAGTTAATACCTCTGAATTTTGAGAATTTAAAAATATTGTTATTTTAATTTTATCTATATCCAATAATTTTAACAATCTGAAGTAGAGATTCCGAGAACTATTTTGGCGAGGAGACTAGCCGGAGCCTGGGCTGGAGGGGCAGGCGGTGCTGGGCATTAAGGCATTGAGGGTTTTTGAGTGCTTATTTTATGCCGTGTCTTTTCATTATCTGTCATCCCAGTGAGTACCATGTTAGGCCCTGTTTGGTCCATTTTATAGGTTAGGGAACTGGAAAATAATCACAGACCTGAAGAGGAACAGTTTCAACATTTGAAACCGATTCCTGCTCTTTCATGAAGCGGCCACAGTGACTCTCAGACAGGGCTTGGCCCACGGGAGGGGTCCGATAGGTATTTCTAGCAGGCTGGGTGAATGCAGTGGTGGATGGATGGATGCATGGATGGATACTCCCAAAATTCCCAGCAAGGTAAAATGTGTTGAAAGTTGCAAGAAGTACAGAGGGTGAGGGAGTTGAGGGAGGCAGAAAATGTTTCAGCCTCTAGGTTAAGTACCAAATGATTGAGGGGAGGATGGGACTAAGTTCAACAAGTGCAGACTGAACCCACAGACATCCATAAGGAGAGGAGCGAGAGCTTCAGAGGCCTCCCTTCCAACCCCATTTGCTGAGTTGACAAGTTAATTACTCAGCTATCAGGAGATAACGTGGTAGCAGTAACATGTGTAAGTGTGTAATTATCAGGGGTTCCAGTAGTCACTGTGTAATTATCAAGTAGTTTTCATGAAACAACATGTGTTTGCTTGTAAATATACAATTAAATGGTGTCACCACAGTTGACTACAAAACAAAACCAGCATCTGGCACTTAAGGTACCAGCTGTGGGTCCCGACAATTAAACTTTTCTTTAAATAGGACTAACTTCCAAAAGGTGACAAGTCCCCAAAACTCAGAGAAGCACATTGGATACCACCATTCTGTTCCTTTTACCTGAAATTATACTTTTTGGTTTTCTTTCATACTTTAAAAAATCTGATCTACTCTTTAAGGTCAAACTCAAATGTTCACTCTTTTCCTTGTATTTTGCAGATTCCTTTAAACAAGATGCAATGTCTGCCTCCCCAAAGTCCCTAAACCTCTTTGCACCTCTTATGACTTTTAATATATTCCATCTAGCTGGCAATTGTGGGCATAGCCATCTATCAATCTTGCCACAAATATTCATTGTGCCGCCATTATGTGGCAGGCCTTGGCCTAGGTAATGGAAATATAATAATAGGTTTGGCCTTTGCCACCACAAACTTTACAGCACAGGAGGAAAGACATGTATCAAATAATTACCAGTATGATAAATCTCAGAAAAGATGAAGCCAAGTCTAATGCTATGGGTGTTCATTCTCATTTAGCCGAAGTTACTTGAAGGTGGTGGTCCCAGGTTCTATTTCCTCACTTCTTCAGTAATTATTTAGTTAACATATGCTTTGTATTATTTGCCATGTTGTGTGCAAAGAATTTGATAATATACAAGGTAAGCATTATCCCTGCTTATACTCTAAACTCCCAAGTCACCTACTTCAGGAACTGGAGCATATCAAGCACTCAGTTATATTTGTTCCTGCCTATGAACAAATGTAAACTAATGACCTTAATATAAAATAATTAGCATCTTTATCTTTACATTGTCCAGGAGAATCTAGTGGTATGTATCATATTTATGTTATTAAGAGGTATAAATTAATATAGAGTATAGATATTGTTACTGCTCATATGAATTATGACCCAGAAGTAAAAACTTAGATTTATAATTTGATGAATATATTTTCTTAAAATTCTTCTATGTATTCTAAAAGTCTTTCAAGAAAACTTGGAAAATATACACAAATACAAAATTATCACACAAAATTCTCTCATTTAGAGGGGCTTATTAAGATGTATTTTCTCCCTATTTTTAACTCATATTTTTAATGACTGTTCTATATTTCACTATAGATGTATCATAGTTCTTAATATTTTCTTAATGCCTGAATATATAATTAATTTATTCTACCTACATTTATTTAGTGACTAGTTCTTTTTTCAGCCTTGTTCAGGGCACTGTAAATATAGTAAAAGTTAAAACTGAGAAGAACCCATATGGAGTTCATATTCTGGAAGGTAGATAATAAACAGAACAACTACATACTGGGGCAGATGGTACAAAAGAAAGTGAGATAAAAATAGAGAGTACTGGGTGTGGCAAGGTGATATTTTCCATAGAGTGGTTAGGTAGAGTGTCACTAATTAGGGGATATTTGATAAGAAAGACCTGGAGTAATGGAGTTCACAGATAGGAGTTGGGAGTAACAGAGGGAAAGGCAAGTGCAAAGGCCCTGAGGTGGGAGTGTGCTTAGCTTGTTCAAATAATAGCTAGGAGACCAGCGTGTATGAGGGAGAGTCTGCAAAGGGGAAGAATAGTAAATGGAAGTGGTGGTGTATGGGCCTTATAGGCCACTTAGGTCTTTGGGCCAAATAGGGACCTATAATGCTTACATTTTAATATATCATTCTGGTTGTCATGTTGAGCATAGATTATAGGAAAGAAGAGTGACACAGAAGGCCAGGTAGAAGACTAGAGCAATGATGCAGAAGTATTTTCTGGTCTTTGAAATAGAAATAACTTTTAAAAATCTTTATGATAGAAATTTTTAGTAAAATTTTATAGAGGAGTAAAAAAATAGTGTAATGAACTGCCACAGTTGGCTTCAACATGAAAAACACATGGCTAATGTTGTTTCATCTGTACACTTACACATTATCAGCTCCAATACTTTTTGAAAATTTTTTAAAGAAAAGAAAATCCAGACTTACACTTTTGTCTCTAAATAAAGGCAAACATTCCAAGCTAAAAAAAAAAGCAGTGAAGAAATCCCAAAGGAAAGTCTTACAGAATTTCTGAGAACTAGAATGAAAGATTCTGGACACAAAATACTATACTTGAAAGGTATTGAAAGGTATTTGGACTAAATATGCAAAAAGTTTATCTTACCATGTATAAAGAATTTATAGAAATGGGTAAGAAAAAGTATTAATACCTTGGCATATATATTTGAATAAAGAAAATAAAGACCTTTTAAAGAAGCGTTAAAATGACATTAAAACATCAATTATACAAGAAATCAAATAAAAATAAGCTAAAATAATAAACTAGTCCCCCACCCCATAACACACTTCCCTTCAGCAAAACAAAGGGGGTTCAGGGAGTGCACATTCAAGTACTACTGGAGAGTAAGCAAATATATCAAGGCCTTTGGAATTATTACCGGGTCACAGGCCTTCCTGTGACCCGGTAACTCCGCCTCCTTTGCTATTCATTCCAGCATTACATAAAATGCAGAAAAATTGGACCAACTTTGGTGCCCGACTCAGGCTAGAATATTTGTTATTTCACTTGATTGAAAACTTGAGACTTAGAATTGAACCACGTATATGAACATAAATTATATTCTGTCTGATGTTGTGTATGGTTTTTCTATGCTAGATCTTTCCTCCAGTCAGTCCCGTCTCGTGCATAAAGTGGTACCTTCCCTGGAGCAAGTGGACACTTGTCTAGATCTGCCAAATCCCTACTTGGAAACTGGTCTTGATTTTTGTTTCTTCTTCTTGTCCCCAAACTATTGCCAGTCAGCAGGTAATCATGTGTTAGAATCAAAGCAGATAGTAGTGAATAATATGTATATCTGCCCTAAGTCCCAGTGTTCCAGTGTTCAACATTTATCTAGTCAGGCGAGCCCAAATCTTGATAGCTGTTGTGCTCCCCTGACACTTCTAATTCATGAACAATTCCTAGTGATTTTACCACCTACAATTATTCCAGTCTTCTTACTTCTCTTCACCACTACCTAACTTTGTTACATTATCATTTTTTTTTCTAGATTACTTTCTAATTGGGTCTACTTACCTGTACACATGCATCTTTTCCATTGATTCTTCATATTACATCTGGAAAAAAACCTTTAAATGCAAATCCAAATGTGTTTCTGCCCTGCTCAAAACCACTCAGTGCCCTCCCATTGGTCTTGGATATGTCATGGTCTTAACCCAAGCTATGACCTGCCTTCAACTGCCTCTTCTCTCTACCCCACCCCATCTTATCCCATTCAATCCCATACCATCCATCTCACCCTACCCCACCTCATACCAGCCATCCCATCCCATCCCACCTGATCCCAATCTACCTTGTGGTCTTGGCTGGTTCCAACTATCGTGTGTTTCTTTCAGTTCCTCATCCTGGAGGGGTTCCAGTCCACCACAGGAGCTATGGATATATTGGAACATTTTGCCCTCCTCTAGTGTAAAGGACAATGCTGTCCTTACCCCTATTTTCTAGTAGCCATTTCTGTCAATTCTTTGCCTCTTCTCCTTCTGTGGGCTTTCATGCTACACAGCACCTTCAGCTCCTCTGTGGGGGATCACCCTCTGGCTACTGCAGTCACTTTACTGGCTGGAAGTACCTATGAGTTTAAGACCCCTCCCACAGCGATATTTAATCAAAGGCTTTAAGTGAGAGTTCAAAAGACCCACCACCTTGTCATAGATTAGAATAACTCTGAGGCAAGAGTTAAAGTCCAGGGTCCCCTAAAAGATCTGGCTGAAGGTCCTCCCTGCATAGCTGTGCCTGAGAGCACACTATCACGAGGCTTCCTCCTCTTCTCTGTGCTGTTCCCTTAGCCCTGACCCATCTCCCAGTGGTAGATTTCTAGGGAAGGATCCTACATTTCTGGTTGCTTTGGGGAGTCCCTTCTAAGACACCTAACAGCTTGAGATTTTTTAGATCTCAAGTCAAATGTCACTCCTTAGACTATTAATCATTCTCCCTCTATCCACTCCAACTGATGAAAATCTCTCCTTCAAAGCAAGTCCCAATGAACATTTTATGTGTGTTGGTGAGACTCTTTGATCACAAGCCACGTGAGGCAAGGACTATGTGTCTTTGATATATCATTGTGTCCCCAGTGCTTGGCATAGTAGCTGAAGAACAATCAATAAAGATTTATTAAATGAATGAATAAAAGTTGACACACTGTAAGTGATGAACATTGAGTATAATAATGGATGAAAATATTGCATTATTCAAACTGTTTTTACTGAGTAGCTGCTATACGTCAGGCACTGAAGTAGTAAATGTAAGTTCTCATATTGTCTTATACATATTAGGCACTCAATAAATATTTGTAAAAAGAAGGAATGAATGCATAATGTGTAAAGGAGTTGTACAGTGGAAAATTACAATATAGTTTGATGAAATAAAAACATAGGTATGGAAAAAAAATTAAACTTAGGATTTGTTAACATATCCCAGAGGTTATTTAGTTGGTTTTAAAGTTACTTTAACAAGGGAAGAGTTTATTCTCTTTGAATGTCAGCCAGATGGGCTACTGCCAATGTTATTTGAACATACTTAGCTGAAACTAAGTTAGCTATAAGAAGGTAAGGCTCATTATAGGCCACTATTTTGTGCCCTCGCCCTTACTTCTGCTGTTTTCTGTAGCACAGTGTCCTTTTACAACTGCTTAGAAGTGAAAACAGTTGAAGTTTAATCATTTTATAGCTAGCTTGTTTTAAACAACATAGGGAAGTCCTCGGTTTGACAAACCTTAAGTGGTAAAACTCCATATCCATATTTTAGGGTATTCAATTGCTCCAGATACAATCAACATCTGAAAATGTAAGGTGAAGTTTTTCTCAAGTACTGACTAGTTTTGAATTTAGAATTTCTTACTCCAATTTATATGCCCCATCCCCAAAGTTATATGAATAAGCTCTTACCTTATAACAATATTACAGTCCCATTTCCAAGAAATTTTTTTTGTTTTTAAATGAAAAGATTAATGCATTTATTGTGCTGAGATGAAACTGGACTGAACTAAAGGTATTGAGGATAAATTCCAAGGCAACTCTTGTTGAAACTCTTATCTGGTCTATTATATATTATCCTAAGAGAAAAAGGACATTTGGCCAGCTGAATAATTAGAAATTACTTTGATTTATGCTCTATTTTGAATTTCTTGATACTATTCAGACTATGTTTCACAGTATGTACTTCAATCGTAGCATCAGCAAAAATGATTGGGCATATACCAAATGTAGCACATCATTGTATTAGCCTGGACATAAAAATAAAAAAATCAAATATTTCATAAAACACATCTGCACTTCAGTTTCACCATACTCCAGTTTCTAGCCATCCCCTCAATAACTCAACCAACTCTAACTGAAGGTGGTTCCCCAGAATTCAGTATTTCCTTTGAATTTTTGTTTAGGTTTCTGATACCTGCTCTAGCATAAGGGCTAAGTGCATGGATTCTATGGGTTCAAATCCTGCTTCTCTATTGATTAAGTTCAAAGGCAAATTGTTTAATCTCTAATGATTTTTGTGTTCTAGAGAAAGTCATCTACTTTTTTTGGT
>PVKM010025313.1:0-20003 GCA_004027735.1 Carollia perspicillata | reverse complement strand
GGATCTGCACCACACTGGTGTCACCCCCAGACTGCCCTCTAGCACAGAGGGGCACAGAGCTGCTTGGACTAGGGGGGAAGCGAGCTCCACCCTCTCCCAGTTGTTTGTGTCCTTGTGACCATGGTTTCCTGCAGGGCAGGTTATCATTATTGACTTTGGCACCGGCACCCAGGCATTTCAGGGAGGCCACTGGTTCCCATGCCGGGGAATAGCCTCGGGGCCTGCTGGGGCAGCCTGGGCCTCAGACAGCCTCCCCCACATTCTGTCCAGGTGGTCCTTTGTGACCAGAACAGGTCAGGCAGGAAACAGCAGTGGTCCAGGACAATGCCATGGGCTTCCGAGTGACAAAGACCTGGGTTTGCATGTCTGTGTGGCCACTTGGTGGTTGTACAAAGTAGCAACTTAGGACCCTTATTTCCCCATCTGTAAAATGGGATAGTAATACCTGCCTCTCAGGGATTTTGTGAACAGGAGAGTAACAGCACTATTTATGGAGTGCTTGCAAAGTGCCCACCGCAACATGCGGGTTTTGTGGTGCCGTTTACTTGCTTTATCTTTGGTGGTCCTCCCTCAGCCCCATGGCATTAGAGCTGTCAGACCCATTTCACAGATGAGAACACTGAGGTTCTGAGGCATCTGTAGTCACACAGCAAGCCTAATGCCAGAGCTCCTGCTCCTGCCACTGTGCTAGTGTGTGTCCCTAAAATCGGAGGGCAGCTTCGAGGAGGGCCTGGCCCATTCTAGGTATGTAGTCCCTGGTAGCTATTATTAGTAATTATCCGAAATCCCACTGTCAGACAAGTACTAGAAGACGGATTTTTTAAAAATCTCATTCAAAGTCTACCCCCTTTTCCATTCATTTTGGCTTTGGTGTAAATGTGAATGTTCACCAAGCTCGGAACTTTGCGGACGGTTCTGGAGCGCCGCCCATGTCCGGGGCCCTCTGCTCTGCACAGCGAAGGGAGGGGGACCGGGGGCCTGGGCTCCCTCAGGCCCCCAGCCCTTCTCCGAAGCGCCCTCAGCCCACCCCTCGCCCACCTCCCAGCCTGCGCGCTCAGGCCCCCAGCCGCCCTATTTCTCTTTCGGGCTGACTCTGGATCGCTTCAGCCTAACGCGGACTGATGTGGGTCAGTCAGCAACTATGTGCTGAAATGCTGGAATTTCTGAGACATTTCCAGCATTTATGGGACCATAATATTTGAAGTGGGAACCTGGGAACCATCCTTGACACCTCCCTCCTCCTTGTCACCCCACCCCTCTCATGCCCCCCACCATCAGGGAAGGGGGTGGGGCACAAACTGCCAGGCAGGTGGCCCAATGGGGCTCAGGCCCAACTATGTGGCTTAGAACACAAACCCTGTGTCACAACTTTGGGAGAGGGCAGTCAGCAGGGGGTTTTTCACTGACCCGAGTGAGCCCTGGACTGTTGCGCAAAAAATCAATCCGCCGGCGGATCCGGTCTGTCTTCCTTCCTGAAAGTCTTCCCAGCACCCTTCCCCAAGGCCCCTGCTGGCTCCAAGCCATGCTCCTCCCCCAGGGGCCCCCGCTGGCCCCCTCACACCACAGCCAGGATGACATTTCAGAGGCCAAAAGCACACCCTCAAAGCCATTACCATGCGGGGCAGCCACGCCAGTCCACAAGGAACAGACAAAAGGCCCATTGGAAAACTGGACCCCAAACTGTGCAAAACAGCTCCCCTATGAAATAAATATCCAAGCAAGCACATGACGTCATCTCCCGCCGCCGTGGAAAAAAGCAAATAGAACCGTGCGGTGATACATGTGGTGACAGGGTCCGGGTGGTCCCTGGGCCGTCCACGCGCGCGGCCTGAGTGTGGTGACAGCGGTGGCAAATTGGTGAAACGTCCAGAGGGTGCTGGCCAAGAAAGAACGCCCTCTTCTATGAGAACTCACTGCTAGGAAGGTGCAGACTCCTAAGAGCTCGCTGCGTCTGAACCAGAGGATGCAGTGCGATGGCGGCGTCACTCCCCCACGTGCACAACAGCAAAGCCTGGAAATAAGGTGGGCACCCAGCGGACCGCCCAGCGGGGAGGGCCGAGGCGGCCCCTCTGTCCACACGCATCATTAGACGCTCCACAGACGTGAGGAAGAATGGGGTAGGCCCAGTACTTGCGCTGACACCGAGCCAGAACCAGAGCTACACGCAGCACCGTCCCTTCAGTCCAGCTCAGACCTCTGGGCACAGCACAGACCTCTGCCCATGAGCACAGGCCTGGGAAAACGCCTGGAGCCACACAATGGCGGCCGCTACCTGGAATCGCCTTTGGCAAGAGAGACAGGTGGGGAGAGGCTTTCACTTTTCACGGATGCTTTTCTGTCCGGCTTGGATTTCTCACCATGTGCACAGTGTTTTAATTTTTTAAATGGCATCAGGAACTATCTGGGTGGTGAAGCCAATTTTGTTTTCTTCTTTACACTTTTCTGTATCAAAGGAATCAAAATCAATGTGTTTAAATGTTGCAAAACAAAAACTTTCTCCACCCCTGGTGGTAAAGTCCGCTTTCCTGAGCTCCTGCTGAGAGGGCTTGTGGGGCCAGCCAGCTGCTGGTTCCCCTCCTGACCCCTGGGTCCCCCACAGCTGACCCCACCCACCTTCCCTGCCCCCAAAGCCCATGCTCTCTGGAGCTCTCCTGTGCCTCTGGGCCTTTCCTGGTGTACCCCACGGTTCCATTTACTCTGCCCCTTTTGCCCTTTAACTTTGGCTCGTTCATCCTTAGGCCAGAAACCAGGCTCCCCATACCCAGGCCAATTCTCCTAGACACCGTTAATGGCCTTTCCACAGGTCAGCCCCCTCACTACCACACAACAGCCTTGAAGGTATAGACAGCGCCTAGGTCACCGAGGTCACCCAGGGCCAGGCACACAGCAGACTCCATAGCCTTTGCCCACTGAGCCAACAGACGCCAACAGAATTGGAGGAACGAACAGCTGGCACCCCAGGCTCACCCCAACACCAGCCTGCGTTATGTGCCAGGTGGGATTCCTGGGCCGGGCCCCAGGCGGCAGGCCTTGGGCCTCGGAGGCGATCTGGAGGGGCAGACAAAGCTATGAGACTGCGCCGCCCGATCGGCTCCAAGGTGGCTTTTATTTCCTCTTCTGCGGGTGCCAAGTCCCTGAACAAATATTTTCCTGGAGTGGAGGAGCGGCTTAGCTCCCGCCTGCAGTGCTGGAAACACCGCCGGGCCGGCCGGCTCCAGGAGCCAGAGGAAGAGCGGGGTCTGGCGGCAGCTGGAGGAGGGTGAGCAGGGCTGCCCGCTGGGCGGTGCCCACCCTCCTGGCCCGCGGAGGAGGGGGCTGCTCCTAGGGCCCTGCAGGCCGGGCAAGCAGCGGGTCGCTCTACTCAGCAGCAAAGGGCTCTTGCCCTGGGCCTCTCCACCCATAAATTAGAACCCTCTGGGATGCTGCAGAAAACGCAGGCCATGTGGGCCACCCTCCTCTCCGCTCAGAAAGCTACAGTTTAAAGGAACTAATTAGAATCTCAGAAGTCCTTTTATAAGCTTCCCCCACCCCTTTAACTTTCTCATTACAAAATAACATACACAGAGTGCACTCATCTCCAGTGTGTAACTTCGTGATTTATTTACATATACATACACTCTTGTAATCACTGCCTGCATCAACCCAGAAAACATTCCAACGAACCTTTCAGAGAAGGTTCCTTTAAGTCGCTGCCTAGACAGTGTCACACCCTCAGCTGAGGTATCCCCGGCTTCCATGACCATCCGTCGTTTTGCCTGCTCCTGAACTTCATGTACATGGAAGTATGCCCTATGAGCTCTTTTGTGTCTGGCTTTTTGCACTTAATGTATTGCCTGTGATTCTCCCTGTGTTGTACATGTGGCAATGGTTTGGCCTTTTTACTTGCTGAGTAGTATTCCATCGTGTGAATGCACCACAATTTATTTATCCATTCTCCTGCTGATGGACGTTTGGGTTGTTCCCACGTGCAGGCTCTGCCGAAGGAAGCTGCTGGGTACACGCTCACGCAGGCCTTCCAGCAGACACACGCTCTCCTTTTGCCTGGATTGTTGGGCAGGCAGATGTTGGGCGTTAGTTTCCAAAGTGCTCGTATCGATGGGCACACTGTTCAGCCACACAGGACAGTGCCAGTTGCGCCACACACCCTCCAATGACTGTCTTTCTCCAATATCAATCTTTCGGGGGGACGGGTGTCTTGCATCATTAATAAGCCTCTAAAGATGGCCTGACTCCCAGAGCACCAGGCAGCCACAGGGAGCACCTGAAAGGCAGAGACCACCATATTTGCAGTGAGCCCCTGCTTCTTGCTGGTTCATAATAAAGTATCTGCCCTCAAAAAGCATCCAGGATAGGTAGCAGGAGGCCAGTGTGGGAACCGACACCTGCGGTGACGTGAAAAGAGCTGCCGAGGGGTGACCCTGGAGTTACAATGGCACAGAGGACTCAGGGCCTCTCCCTCAGGAAGCTCTGAGTCCATCCTGGAAGCTGAACAGGCGAGGGATACAGCATTGCCTGGGGCCCTGACTTGGGGGTCTGTCACCCTCACACCCGTCCGTGCACCCTGAGCAGGTGGGAGCTGATGTGGCCCAAGGATAGGCACTGGGTGCTGGGGAGGAGGAGGGAGAGAGCCAGGCCAGGGCTGTGTCCTCGGCCAGGCACAGCTAGCAGGCTCCCAGCCCAGGGCCCTCCCCGAATGCACACTCCAGAACCCTGGAGCTCACCTACGGCCACCCCACTAGTGGGTCGAGCAGAGAGAGGTGGATGGGGCGCCTTGCTGGTGAGAACACGGCCCCAGAACTCCTATTGGAGGAGCAGTCCCCAGACCCTTTTAAAAGACTTCTCTCCCTGACTTCTCTCCCTGATGCTGCTTTGAGGTTCATCTGCCATCCTGGGAGGGGCCATGAGACACCCCCACACCCAGCTCTGGGATGACTGTCCCTCCGGCCACACCCCTGACTGCCAGCTCAGAGGACGGCCACATCCCAGGCACCATTTCCCTCAGGCTCCCCTCAGGGTACCTGTGGGAGGGCAGGGTGCCACCCGGTGAGGTGGGGCAAGCCTCCTTTACCTCTTAACTAGTTCTCAAACCTGGCGCTCCTCCTCATCCCTGGCCATGCTGTCCCCCACCATGCCGTCCCCACACCCTCAGCAATTCCTCTTCTTTCCTGAGGTGCCCAGTGGCTCTGGCTCTGCTGAGGCTCTCAGAGAGGTTCCAGGCAGAACAACCTGCCACTTTCGCCCTGCGTCCCAGCCCATCTCCTCCCACGCCTGCTTTCCATTCACCTCCCACAAGAAGCCTCTGGAGTCGGTTTTTGCCAAAGCTGTGCCTCCTGCCTGGAAAGCCTTCTCGCCCTTGTCGGAGAGGCGAGTTTGGGTCTGTCCTTCAAGACCCCACCCACAGAAGCACCACTGTGACCCGGATGCCAAGCCGGGTGAGGTGCCCCTGCGCCCCACCAGCCCACACTGAACACCATCACTGAAACTGCCCTCACCTGCCTGTCCGCCCGGGACCACAGGCTCCCTGAGGGGCGGGCTATGCATCCTTGTTTTGGATGTGAAACCCAGTGCTATCCTGAGCAAGCAGGACAGACGGTGCAATTTCAGGCAGAAGCTGGCCTCAAATTAAGAAGGCGTTTAGGAAATAATTTAAATGAGTTCTTAGTGGAAAATTCAGCGAGTCCCTTATCCCTACACAATGTGGAACACACACACCCAAGCCGCATGGACACGATCCAGAGGGAAAAAAATGAAATCGTGCTCAGTTGCTCCATTCCGGGCGTGGGGCAGAGAGAATCTTGGGAAAGCAGAAAAGAGGGAAAGAGAAGGAGGGGTCAAGGTCATGGGAAGTGGGGCAGCAGATGAGGCCTGAGGAGAGATGGGCAGAGAAATCCCTTGAGATCAGGACTTGAAGACAGTGTTTAAACTGCTTCACAGTGTAGCTTCCTTACTGTTAGTCTCAAATACTCAGGGAAGCCTGTGTGACAGCCCCACCAGTCTGGGCAGCACCCTGGGGAAGGGCCTGGGTGTGACCCAGGAGGAGCAGGAAGCAGGGAGGGAGGATCCAGCAGAGAGAACGGGTTGGGACTGGGGTGCAGCTTAACCTTCTGGGATATGACAAAAGCAGGTGGCCCTGAAGGCTGGGGTCCGGAAAACTTGCTGGTGGAGTGGATGTCCTCCCCAGTCTAGTGCCACCCTCAGTGTGCGTGGCCCATTGTGGCCTCGGGGGACAGGCTGCCCTTGTCCAAACCCCGGGTCACGACTCACCGGCACGCGATCTTGGGCAAGACCCTTCCTCTCTGCGCCTCGGCCTGTCTGTAAAGTGGGGACCGTTAACCGTAGTGCTATCTTTTCAGCGGTAAGCGAAATGGCCTGGGTGCGATGTCTGGCAGTGCCTGGCCTGTGCTTAAGCTCAGTCAGAGCATTCGGTAAATCCAGGGAGCCTCTTCCACAGTTGTGCCCTCACCATCCGGCCCAGGTACTGGCGGAAAACAAGCACTTGGTGTTTCCAGTGTTTGTGGAATTACCTGAGGATTTTGCCCCAGTCTCCAGCTGCCCGGAGCCTGCGGGCCCTGACCGCCCCGCACCCACAGTGCACCTGGACACACCTGGGGGCTGTCCTGCACCCAGGGCCAGACTTCAGGTCAGGTGCCAAAGGTCCTAGTGGGGAGAACTGCCCTGAAGGGACAGCTGAGGGGCTGGGTGAGGGCCACAGCATGCAAGAGACTGAGTCAGGGGAGGGCCACCAGGGGTCCCAGGACCACTGAGGCCCCTGCAGTGTGCTGAGCTTTTTCGCCTCACACCCCCCCCACCCCATGCCCCGATTTCCACTGCAGCTTTTCCCTAATGTGCAGGCAATTTGTGTTGACCTTTGGCACCTCAGACAGTTTACTAGTGAGTTTTCAGGAGTCCCAGGACAATGAGCAAACAGAAGGACCAGCACACTCACGTCAGGAGGGGGCTGGGTATGCTTGAGGAAGGGAATGACCCAGAAGGTTGGAGCAAGGCAGAGGGCCTGGGAGGAGGGAAGATGGTGAGGGCTGACACAGGGAGGGGGCGGGAGGGCAGAGGTGGCCATGGCTTCCCTTACAGCACAGGGACAGGTGTGCCAACCAGCCCAGGGCCAGGCCACCCCCCATATGACAGGGAAGGACATCGTCAGGCCACGAAGACACACAACCACCACTGCAGCCCAGAGTGACAAGCACCATTTATTCAAGTGACACGAATGGGCCTGGCCACAGGCTCGGCACTGTCCCAGGGACCAGCAGAGATGAGCATGGTCACAGACCCCTTCCCCACCCCCGAGTCACGTCCAGTCATACGTTCCGGGCAGAAAGTCCCAGCATTGAACACGGGGCAGAGGTTCCCTTCGTTGGCAGTGCGTCTCTCTGAGTCACAGATGTCCCCCCCTCAGAGTAGCCAACAGAAAAGCTGGAACATTGTCAAATTAAATAAGGACAGGAGTTCCCAGAAGGCCCTGAGCTGGGGGCCTCTGCTCCTTCAAACGTGTCTGAGGGGCCAGCCTTGGCTCCGGCCTCCACGGGCCCTCAGCCTCAGGCCAGGCTGTGCTGGGGCCTCATAGCTTCACTAACCGTTCGGGAGACAATGCTTTGAGCTTGGCGACAGAGACATTGGCATCAGGACTTGCACGACCTTGGCTGAACCTGCCGACCTGCCGAAGACCATTAGCAGAGGCAAAACCCAAGCAACCAGAGAGACTCTGGCCCCAGAGTCCCTCCCCACAGGAGTGAGGAAGGCCAGAGCTCCGCGTCTCCCAACATCGCTGTGTTCAGAGAAGGCTGGCCACATCCACTGGGCCGGCAGACAAGCAAAGGCAGCAGAGTTCACGTGACTACTTTATATTAAAGTTTATTACATTTGAAGAAGCTACTGTACAGGGAAAAACCCATTGGATTAAGTAGAGTTTTGCCAAAAGCAAAAGACTATCATTCTTTGGAACATTCCTGATTCCAGACCCGGGCGGGGCCACAGGAGCTAATCAAAGGTGAGCCTGGTCCTTCGGGGAGCAGCTCAGTGCCAGGTGTGCCCGGGACCCCTCTCGAAACCTGCCAGGAGAAAGCGTCTCCAGAGATGGTGTCAAAGGAAGAACTTGGTCTGTGGGAGAGTCTCTGGGCCCACTGTCACCTCTCAGCCCACAGTCAGCTCCGTCCCCAGCCTGAGGTTCCAGAACTCAGTTCTCCCGTGGGCTCCTCAGCGTCGCAGCAGCCCAGGCCCCGGCCCCGGCCCCGGGTTCATGGACACAGGCAGCCAAGGCCGGCCGGCCCGCCGCCGCCCAGACATTCCATACCCTGTTGCACACGTGAGTGACGAACTCAGGAGACAACACATACGCTATGTTGGCTTCCAGATTTGGTTCTCCTAGTTTAAAAAAAAAGTCTTCTTAACCCTGATGCTGCATCCTGACCGTAGATTAGGGAAGCAAGATGGGAGATTAACCAAATCAACTTAATTTACCTCAAAAGTAATAACGTCTACTGGGCTATGAACAGAGAAACTAGAGGAAACATGTGCAAAAACAAGTGGATATCTAACTTAGACCTCCCCACAAAACAGAGTGGACTCGGGTGGAGCCCTGAACGCCTCTCCCCGCCGCTCAGCCGTCCACGCCCCGGAGCCTGTTGGTCTCTACCAGGAAGTGCCACCAGTGTGTCAGCTCTCGGCCCCAGCATCTCCCAGCCACAGCGAGCTGGCCAGGTCCAAAGCAGTTGTTCCAGGGTGGAGAAACGGAGTCGGAATGGCCCAATGCCAGGTGCTGGCTGCCGTGGAAAGGTCGGGTGCGGAAAGCCCTCGTGCCCCAGGCTCCAGAAAGAAGTCAAAGAAGCAGAGGCGAGCCCCCCAGCCTGCCCCAGGACTCTGCGGGGAGCGGCCTGGAGGGGCTGGGAGTGTCGGGGAGGTGGCACGGGGCCAGGGGACACGGGGCCTGCAGTTCTTCATGGAAGAGGCAAGTGGGGGCCTGGCGAGCGGCGGGGGGTGGGGGAGGACCGCTCCCGTCAGGCGTAGAACTCCTCCTGCTTGCTGGGTTTCTGGTAGGCCCCACCATTGGCTTGTTTCGGCTCCTCCAAGGAGTAGCTGCCCTCGTCCTTCTTCTTCATTCGGTACAGCATGAAGCCCACCAGGCACACGGCAAAGATGAGCCCCACCAGGCCTCCGGCGATGACCCCTGGGCGGGCAGACAAAGGCTGGCTCGGTTTGGTTGCTCCTGGGCAGCCAGCCCCCAAGGGGGCCTTGCCGGTGGTCAGCCCCACACCAGGGCTGACAGCCCTCCATCCCAAGAGCAGCAGTGTGCCCCCCTCCCCACCCACCCGAGAGAAAACTCACCTCCCAGCACCTCCTTCCTGTCCAGGAGGCCTTGCGAGGCCCCGGGATCTGGTGCGGGCCCATTCCGCTGGTCGATTTCCAGAACAGGCCTAGCTGTGATCTCCCTGGACAAGTCGAAGGTGAAGTCCTACAGGAGGGCGGGGACAGGATCAGCGTGGGGTGGGCCACTGCGGCAGCAGCACCTGGGACCTGCTTATCCATTTCCAAACCCAGAAGCAGATCAGGCCTCCAGGGTCAGAGCTGCCACCAGCTCAGTCCCTCCCAAAGCCGGACCTCTGGACCCCAAAGCTGGGCCTCCCCCAGCACATCACAGGGGGCCCTGGCTGGACTGCGGCAGAGATGTGTCAAGTGATCTAAAGCACGCGTGTTCACATGAAAATCAATAGGCTCACTTTAGTGCCCAGGGTAAAACTGCCATGCCCCTAGAAGGTAAACATAAAACGGTGAAACTTCACACTCGCAGCGGGAGCCCCACCACAGTGTGGCGAGCCCATTTGCGGTGACCTTGAAGGACCCTCTCGCTCTGGTCTCACTGCTTTCATCTGTCCCGCCTAGGGTTCAGCCCCAGCCCAGGGAAGGTGGGAACTCATGACCCTGCCTCCATGGTGGGGAACAGGACGTGCTCACAGGGCACAGGGTGTTGGGAATGCCGGTCAACCTTCCCCTGTCCCCCACCCTGAGGCACTGCGCTCAACCTGTCAACAGGGGCCACCAAGCCCACTGGTTGCCCACCATCCCAGGACATGCAGAGGACTACAGCAAGCAGACACGTACCTGCTCCCCAGAGCCCTCTCCCGTTGAGAAGTGGGTGGCAGTGTCATCCTCAGCAGCTCTCTCAGTGGTAGAAGGACCTCCATCCTCCACGCTGGGCATGTGAGGGTCGAGCTGGCCAGCTCCTTCGGGAGCTGAAGTCTTAGGGTGGTCAGGCTGCATATCTCGGTGGAGATGGGAGGTGACAGGTGCCTGGGCAGTGGTGGCTCTTGTTGTTGACACCCGGTGGGTGGTTGGGTGGGGCGTGGTCTCAATGGGTGGGAGGGCGGTCTTCTCCCGGGAGGTAAAGTCAGGCTCCACCTTGGCCAGGAACACTGTGTCTCCCTCCTGGTCCTCCCCAGCAGCTGGCAGGGTGGAGGTGGAGGCAGTGATGGGACTGATGTCCGTGGGCTCTGGGGCTGTGGGCATGGCCGTCAGCAGCCCCAGGTCCCTCCAGGTGGAGGGGGTCCGCTGGGACAAGATGATGTCTTGCAGAGCACCTGCAGGGCCAGAAGCCGCGTTTGTTGGGGTGGGGAGACCTCAGAGCTTCTGGACCAGCCACGCTCAGGCTGAGAGGATGGCTCGGGGAGGACCCGTGACCCCCGTTCCCAGGCTAGTAGAGCAAACTCTTCCTCCCGGGACAGGCTCTGCCCCCAGGGTAAAGCCAGCTGGAGCTAAGCTTGACTGTGGAAAACAAACGAGGAGAGCTGCCTTCTTCTCTGGAGCCAAAGATGTGAAGGCCGTCTGGGAAGACATCTTTCCTGTAATGGCTGAAACCCGCTCCCTGGCTAGGGGCATCCTCAGGGGCCCAAACACCTTATCGCCAGTGCACATACCTACCTGGGCCCCTCCCTGTCACACCTGTTCTCTCCCCAGAAGGGCCCAGGCTCCTATAGAACCGAGACCCAGGTCCTAGCACCCAGCTCCTGGGCCCTGCCTAGGCCACTTTCCCCACAGACAGCCGCAGCCTTCTTCTGAGGTCCACTTCAAAAGCACCTCCTCTGGGAGGCCTCCCTGACCACCTCTAGCTCAGGGACTTCATTGCCCCAGGGAACAGGGAAACGGGATGATAAGAGGCCATTTATAAAGACAGGCAGCCCCCAGGCTCTATGCTGCCTCACAGCTAGCTCCCAACAAACTCATGAAGTCAAGATTTTATTCCCATTTTACAGATGAGGAAACAGAGGCTTGGAGAAGTCAAGCAGGCTTCCAAAGGTTTCCCAGTGAGTGAAGAGGAGGGTGGGAGCCCAAGTGTGTCCACAGCAGGTGGCCTTGGGGCCTCCTGGGACCCATGGCATCCACTCCACACCCGTGCATGTTCTAGCCTTTCCCTAGTACCACCCTTCGGGCCCATCCAAGGGGCCACCTGACCACAGTCCCAGCCCTCTGCCTGCTGCCACCTAGGGGTGAGGCCCTCAGACCAGCTCACCTGCGCCCGAGCCAGAGAAGTTGTCAGAGTCGTCCCCGGAGCCATCCTGATCTTCGGGTGGCACATTCGTTGCCATGATTTGCTGGAAAAGGGTCAGAGAAGGGTATGAGTAGAGGTTTGCCAGGGTGCTGCCACTCCAGGGCCCCTGTCTGCCCCAGCACAGGCAAGAAGCCTTTGTGGGTTGCTCAGGACCCTCAGCTCTGAGCAGCCCTTTGGTCCCCCACACACCCCCTCATGCTATGACAACACAGCCCTGTGTCAGGTGCTGGGCGTGTAGAAACGCCTCACCCCAAGCAGCTCTGTTTGCTGAGAGTCCCAGGCCTACAGACCATTGGCCCAATGGTCCAGGAGCATCAAGGTCTAACTAAGGTCAGGGCTCTCAAGAGCCACAGCACCCTGGCTTCAGAAAGGCAGCCTCCAGGTGTCCTGGGCCCCAGGGTGTGCACACCAAGGGCCTTGCATGGGGAGGGGCGGGAGTGGGCATGACGAAGTCCTCTGTGCCGAGGCAGGTCTCGCCGCAAGGTTCCCCATCGCTGGCCTGCTGTTGCATCCACAGGAAGGAAGGGGTCGAAGCTGACCTAGAAGGCGTCCTGCACCAAGGAGGTGCCGACAAATGGGCTGTGGGCCTGGGACAGGCCCTGTGTGCAAACAGCTGCCCCTGGGATACTGTCTGCCTGGCCCAGAGGCTGCAGGGCCAGCGTTCCGAAGGTGGGGCCGAGGGCCACGGGACCAGGAGGCAGGATGCACCACACATGGAGGGGTGGGCGCATGCAGAAACACTTACTCTGAGACAGCAGGTGGCAGGACGGGTAGCCATGAGTGTCCTGTTCATCAACAAGACTTTGACCCAAAGAACCCTGTAATTCAGCCCATTTTGAGAGGGCCCCAATATCAGTAGCCAGATCGGCTTTAAAGAACCCCTGACCTCTGCCACTTACCAACTGAGTGGCCCTGGGGACATTACTAACCCTCTTATGGCCTCAGTCTCCCAATCTGTAAAATGGGGTGATGATCCTACCTACATTCCAGGATTGACACGACATTTCAGTCAGGCTCTGCTCTGAAGGACCTCACAGAGCCTAGCCGGCAGAAGCACCCCAGTAACAGTGGTGGCTGCCGAACTTGGGGAGCAAGAGCCACTCAGCATGGGGAGGGGGTTTCTGGGACTGTCTGGGAAGAGGTGAGGTGGAGGTGGGTGAAGTTTCTGGAGAAGAGGGGGCAGGAGGGAGGCAGTTCCCCAGAGGCTCTGTGCAGACTTGTCAGAAGGCAGGCCCCACCCGAGGCTAGGCTCCAGGGTACGGGCCTCCTCAGCCCCGGAGGTCTTGCCAGGTCCTGGCCACAGGCCACAGGGCTTCACTCCTGAGTGGGGCAGTGCAGGGCAGGACAGATAAGCCCTGTGGCCCCATGAGCTGGACCAGGTGGGGGCTTCCCATCCAGGGAAGCTTCGGACATGTGTAGAAATGGCAAGGCTAGAAATACTACAGAGCTTTTTTTTGAAAGTGCACAACCCGAACTGCACCTCCCCTCAGTCCCTCCCAGGAAAAGGGCTTTGGCCCCAGTAGGATCTGTTCGAGCTGCCATGGCCCATCTACAACACCCTTGGTCCCTGACCTCCACCTGCACCCCGGGACACACCCTACCTCTACCCATAGTCCCCAGCAATGCTTCAGATGCCTGCCCTGCCTCCCCGAAGCCCCAGCCTCCCCCAGTCTGCCCCCTTCAGGAACCAAGACCACAGCCCACAGGGCAGATGCGGTGCGGGCGCCCCCAGCCCAGCGTACTGCCACATCTGGGGCCAGGGCAGGCTGCACCCAACCATGCCTCATGCTTGCCCAGCACCACTGCTCACCCTCCCTGTCCCCTAGGCAGGCTCTGGGGGTGAGCCCCGATCCCCACACACTGACTCTCCCCTCGGAGAGAGAGCTGGACACGGAGCGGGGGCAGAGCCCCAACCAGGGCGGCCTCCACAACGCTGCAGGGAGCACCGAATCTTCCCCGGAAGCCGAAGCCAGCGCGCCAGGCCCTCTGCCACGGCGCCCGTGGAGGCACTGCCGCAGCCCCGGTCAGTGCCAGGGAGGCCCAGCCTCTCACCTACATAGAGAAGCCCCAACAGGTTAGCAATTTCCCAAGAGCGGGGCCTCTCTCATGACTCGATAAGATTTTAGGATCTGCCCTGTCCCTGAAAACAATTTGTCTCCTCAGCTCAGCTCAGCTTATCCCTCTGTGGATCTTGTTTACACAGCAAGCTCTTAAGCAAACACTTTCTCCCCTGAAACCAGCTCCCAGGCCTCAGGGCAGCCTCTCCCTCCAGGGCTGGGTCCCCACTGAGGAGGGGATGGGCCGAATCAGCTGCACCTGAGCCTCCCACGATGACCTCAGCCAGCTCCCCGGGGGAGGACATTAGCAGAAACTGCTGAGTTTGAACTCGGATCGCCAGAGCCAGCAGGTTGGAGTTTGGGGCGACACTTTGGGGTTTGCTCAGCCGAGGAGCTGTGGCCAGCTGGTGCGAGGCCTCACGTGGGGCTCTGCTCAGCCCTGCCTCTGACCCTGGTCCTTGCAAGAGACCACTGGACATGCCTTGGGGCTGCTCAGACACAGGCTGGCCCATCTGGGAACCTGCCAGGGACGGGAAAGGCAAGCCAGTCCGGTCTTTAATGGAACCCTTTAACCTTTCCAAATCCCAAGAAAATCAGCTTTCCGTACAACAAATCCAAACCCTTGTGGTAAATTAAGGGCTAAACTTTCCACGTGTTCAGTTTGCTCAAAGCAAGCACCAATCTGCTCCTTCCCCATCCTCAGCACAGAGGAAGCCCACCCTCCTGAAAGGACAAGGCCAAGTTTGGCTCCAGTGGGGCTTTGGGGTCAGGGGCAGACACATGGAGGCTGGGGGACGGGGAGTGCAAGAGCCAGCCCACCTCTGTCTCAGCCACACTGGTCCCTTGGCCACACCCAAGGCTTCTGGGAGCAGGAGAGAACATGAAAGGAGGGAGGCCTTCTCCAACACTGGACACTTCCCACCTGCTCCCCTTTTGTTTCTACAGCTGAGACAGGCAAGGCTGAGGTTAACACCTCCCACAGGTAAGGAACTAGGGGACAGACAGGGTGGGGGGACTTGCCCAAGGCCACTGGGCAGTGGCAATGAGTGTCTGCAGCCTCCCAGAGAGCACCTGCCCTCCTCACCTGCTGTCTTTCTCCCTCTCCCCAGCCCCAAGGGACCACCTCCCCTGGCTGCCCCTTCTGTTTTAAAATTCACCTAGAACTTCTCAACACAAGAGGCTCCAGAGAGCGTCACTAAGTAAGAATTCCTGATCTGTGCCCCAGCCGGAGGGGACAAAGGTGCCCGCCCATATTCCTGAGGTGGAGAGAGAGTGGCATGGACAAGCATAGGGTCAAGGCCACCAGGGGCTGGGTCTTCATCACTCAGCTGTCAGCCATCCCCAGGAGCAAGTGGAGAGTCTGTGGCTAAAGGCTGGCAGAGAAGTTTCAAGAGGCGGCCTTCAGCTCACACGGGACACAAAGAGGGCCACCCTCCGGGGGAACCATCACCTGAGTAGAGCCCTTGCCCTGGCCAGCTGAGGGGATCTGGGGCTGTTTCCCTCCGAAGCACCTTGGGCATCGAAGCTCCTAGGTAGGGTCACAAGGCGGCACACCGAGTGGGTAGCCCAGACAGGCTCAAGGAAGGAGCTTCTCACTCCAGGCTGACTGCTCCCCCTACTCGCTCCCTCCTGCCACTGTATCAACGGCAGCCACCCGGCCCCAAGACCTGTGGTTTCCAGCCCACACCCTGAGTCACTAACATGTCACCTGCTGCTTGACTTGAGGGATGGATAAAACACAGATAAAACATGGAAAGGCACTACCGGAGTCATAGGAGCATGTTGTTTTCCAATAACACGTGCTAAAACTACAATATCATTCGATATTTAACCAGCCTTCAAATTCAAGACTTGGGGGACGACCGTCCAGGGGCTTTGGGGAGAAAAGCAGGCAAGGGGTGGTCTGGTCTCGGCCCTCGTTAAGTTCCCAGGACCCTCAGCCATGTGCCACATCCAGCAAGCTTCCAGAAAGGGAAGCCAGGGAGACTGGGGCACAGAGAGCCACCACCCTACAGGGGACACTAGGGCAGGGCCTCAAAACCCCTGGGTGGCCTGGAGGATGAGATCCTACTCGGCCCAAGTCACTAACTGGGGCAGCACCCAGGGGTATCTGTCAGCCATAACTGTCCTCACCGTGAAGCTGGGGACTCCTAAACCTCAGAGGCGCGGACCCCTATTCTCAGCAGTTCAAGAAGCAGGAAATGAATGTAAAAAGCTTCGGTCCTGATGCCTGGCAGGGGCTGCAAACCACTACCGTGTCTTCCTCCTCTTATTTCTCCCCTTCCCCCTCAGGTGTTCCAGGCAGCTGTCGGCCAGCCCCCCGTCCAAAGCAGTAACCAGCCTAAAAACAACAGGAGCTGTCGGAGGGGCAGGTGGAGCTGGGGGGCGGGGGCTGGGGAGAGAAGCAAGGGTCTCTGGGAAGGGACCAAAGCCAGGGACGTCGGCAGGGAAAGAGCCCTAACCAAATGGCTGCCCCAGGGTGAGGCCCCTTGCTGGGTGGCCTGGCAGCTCTCTGCCTCTCTCTCTGGACCTGTTTCCTACCTTAGCTGGAGAACCGTAAACTCCCCTGGGCTCTGATGGGCTGGGCTGGGATCTGGGAGCAGAGGCCACAGCAGTGTGGGTGGTGAGTTGGTGGCAGTCATGCTGCGACAGGCTCACGGCCCAGGGCCCAGGGGGACACGGAGCCCTCTCCTGCCCAGGATATCCAGCCAGTAGTGGGTCGATCAACCACTTCCTCTCCCAAGCCTTCTTTCCCAGTTTAGGAGCTGCCGGGGAGGCAAGCTTAGGCCACTGAGGGGGCACAGATGTCCGGCTTTGGCCTCCAGACCCCGAAATCTATCTATCCCCTGCCCGCACTCCCAGGAGGGAGGGCCCCACCATGCCTCAGGGCAGCACCAGCATTTCCGGCTTGACAGGCACAGCAATTTATCAGCTCAGTGTCTCTTCACCGAGAACCGAGTCAAGCTGGGACCTGCAGAGGAGGGCCACAGACCGGCCCAGGGTGGGAGGGGCCTGGGGACCCGGCGAGTAGGCTTCCACCTTCTTCCTGAGAATGTGCTTCCATAAGGGCACCGAAAAGGCCCCAACATCCCCATCAGCACGTCCACTGGGACCTCCTGGGCACCTGCCCCCCGCCCACACACAACCCTTCCTCTGAAGTCCCCACACTGGCATCTGGGGACATTCCTTGAGGCTCTGGGGGATTCCAGGGCAGCACCTGTACTTACATTGTTCATGGCACTGAATGCCGGGCTTTACAGATGGGAAACCCAAAGTCAAGGTCACAGAGGCCTTTCCCCTGCCCCGTGTTGCCCACTTAGGGGAAGCCCAAGAGGCCAGGGATGTGTCAAGAGGGAATCTTGATCCCTAGCGCCAGCCCTGATGCCCAAACCGGGTCAGAGCTGCCACCAACACCCCCGACTCACCCTCCGCAGAGCGGTGCTGCCCGCAGCCCACGTGCAGGGACTTGTCTCCCAACAGGCCCAGCTGAGGGCTGGGTGTAGAGCCAGGAGCTGGAAGACCAGTTCCTCTGCTTTTCCCCACCTGCCAGCACCTGGGCCAGGTTAGGAAGAATTCCGCTCAGTGTGAGCAAGGCTGCCCGGCCGATGCTGCCCTGGGAGCCAGACAGGAGTGGCAGGGGAAAGTGACCAGACGGAGTACCAGGAAAACCTGGTTATGGCCTGGGCTCTGTCCTCAACTTACCAGGTGACTGTGGAGGAGACCCTGCCTCGAGTCGCCCAGTGGGCTCCCAGTTCCAGGTGGGTGGCAGGGGAATCAAGCCCTGTCCTAGAGAGTCAGCCAGCTGCAGCAGCTACAGCAGACTGCCACCTGGCGGGGTGGGGTGCCTGATGACACTGCTCACAGCTTCCCGAAGGGGGTTATGGCCCAGGCAGGCTGCTGGCGATGTCCCAAATCAAGGTGACTCTGGGGACGGTAACTGGCAGCCCACAGGGCCAGAGATATCACTAAGGCCTCCACAGCCTCGTCCCTCCCCAGCCCTGGCTGTCCTAATGGGACAGCTGAGGCCAGCAGCTCAGCGCAGGACCCCCCAGACAGCCCCCCATGAGGGCGCCTGGACCCTCTTTCTAGCTGATTAATCCCCAGACTCCACCAGGCTGGGGGGCCTGTGGCCTCTGGCCCATGGGCTTGTAGAGACCTCCTCCCCCCGCTGTGGCCGAAGTGTTCTTAAGTTTCACCCGAGGCAGAAACGTGCTGCTTTTGACCCACCTGCAGCCAGCAGGGCCCGGGCTGCGCGCACGCAGAGGGAGAGTGGCATGCTCCATCACCTGTCCCTGCCGTTGGTGTCCCTGCAGTGGCAGAGTGTCCCCTTCAAAACAAAAGTGCCTCTGGGAGGGCTCGGGGGCACGGGGGACGCAGACCACAGCAGGGCAGACTCCTGCTCTCTACGGGGCGGGGCTGCTTCGGTCCTGGGGTGCTAGGAGTGAGTGGGAGCTATGAAGAGGGGAAAGGAAGACAAAAGGGATGCTGGAAGATGGCAAGAACACGCTTTGTCACCTGTGTCAGAGTGTGGTGGCCAGCCAACTCCATTTGCAAAAAAGACAGAGTTACCTTTGCTCTGGCCTTGAAGCATGGCCTTCCCTCTCCCACACTCGGAACAGTGGGCTAGTCTGGGGGCTGGCCTCTGGGACCAGGCAGAGCTCAGGCCGGCCAACACACTGGGGCTGCTGGAAGCCCAGACAGACACGGGAAGGGCAGAGTGTCCTTGAGGGGGTCCCAAGGGCCCAAAGGAGGGCCCTTGGGGTGGGGCAACCCTCAGTCTGCAGTTCCAGGCATGAGCCACTGTCCCCCACAGCCAGAGGCCCCGCTGGGCTCACCTGAGCCCCCACCCAGGTGCCCTGGTGTCTGGGTTCAGCGGGCTTCCTCCCACGGCCGGCTGGGTCAGGAGCCAGCCCCTGGCAGAGGTCAGGCGGAGGCGAGCAAAGTCTGCCTGCTGGGGGAGGCTTGTATTTCTGAGAAGGGGCAGAAGCTGGGTTTGCCAACCCTATGACGTCAGCACGCGGGGGTAAGACTGGTCGGCCATTGACTGCAGTCTGACAGCTCTTCTACCCCTGCCCCCGAGGGGCCGCCAGGGCCCTCCCTGAGGGCTCTCCAGGCGGTGTCAGCCCCAAAGCTCCGGAGGACTTGCTGCTCTGAGCCCAGGAAGTAAGGGCCCCAAATCATGCCACTACATTATCTCACTGGATCTTTTCACAAGCCCTCGGTGGCAAGACATGAAAGACCCAGTTCACAGATGAGGTAACTGAGGCTTAGAGGCAGATGAAGAATGATGCTGGTGTACACAGGGAGGAAGTGACAGAGCGGAACAGGCAGCGATGTGCGTGGGCCAGACTCCGAGCCCTGTGCACGCCTCAGCCTTCCACTCAGCACGCGCTTCTCCAGCCCCAGGTGGGACTAACCAAGGCAGGCCGCACAGCCCGTCCTGGGCCCCGTCCTGCCTGCCCAGCCCAAGGCTTCAGGACCCCAGTGCGTCCCCCAACAGCAGGCAAACCCTAGATGGGCGTCTAGCAGAATGATCCTGTTCCACAGGGGGCAGAGGGGAAAGGGCATAGGTTGGGGGCTCTCTGCTCCTGGCACAATGAATCCCCAGAGCCCAGGATGCCTCAGCCAGTGCTCCAGACTAACCACGGAGACCTCGGTGCTGGCGTCCTGGCTGGACCTTCCCAAGACTTTGTAACAACCAGGCCTGTCCCAGGGACACTGCCTCCAGGCTCACACGCCCAGCCGGGCCCAGCTGGAGTGCCTGGGAATGACGGGCAGGGGAGGCGGGAGCAGGGCCTTTGCTCAGCCCAAGAGGGCCCTGCCTCCTGGCTTGGCCCCCAGCACAGCAGGTCTTGCTGCACGGCCCCTCCACACGCCCATCCGGGAGATGTGGTCAGGACAACAGTGCCGCACCCCAGCAGTCCCCCCTGGGAGAAGCTGGGGTGACGTCAGAGGCTCCTCAAACACACCGCAGCCCAGGGCCCTGCAAGCCCCAACGGGACCGCATGTCCGCCTGGGACACTCCCTGGAGACGGGACACCAAGGCCTCAAATACTGTCCTGGGCCTCGGGGGTGCCGAGGAGCTCCAGTGAGAAGAGCCAGTGCTGGCCCTGTGCCCTTGCCATGGGGCCGTCACAGTCAAGTCCCCAGGCAGGCCAGGTGGAGTCCTGCACATCTGAGGCCATCGAGGGGGCGTGGAAACAGCAGTCCAAGTCCTCACACCCTCCGGAGGCCTCCTGGGGCCCAGCACATGCCAGGAGCCAGGGATGGATGAGCTCACCTCAGCCCTCCAGAAGTCCCCTCCCATGTCCCCATGTCCCATCCCCCTGCTGATGGCCCAGAAAGTGCCCAGCAAAGGCCAACTGGGCCACAGCAAGTGCCGGTAGCCC
>PVKM010025312.1:0-20002 GCA_004027735.1 Carollia perspicillata | reverse complement strand
GACGTCAACTGACGATGAAAATCAGCCAAGGACTGAGACGGTTGTTCGGCAGAGGCGATCACCAGTCTTCTCTGTGCCCTGGGTGAGTTTGGGGTTCAGGAAGGAAAGCTTCGCCCCTCTCCTGGGTGGCCTCGCACGCTCGTGCCGGGCGTCTCGGTCAACTCATAGTTGCCATGCAGCCTGCTGAGTACAATCCTAGACTTTGGAGGGAAAAGAAGAAAAGTCAGGGTATGCTCTTTTGGGTACACATCGGTCTTTGTCTGAGCAAGTTATTTCTAATCGTGGCTGTTCACTTCGGCATGAGGCCTGATTTACATAGGAGGAGAAATGTGGATACATTTTAAAATCCTGTATAACAAGATATATGTGTAAGAGAACCAAGAGGTAAGGGAAGCTCCCTTGTTAAATATTTACCCACTAAGTGCTCTTTCTACACATTAAGAAGACTTAATAAACACTCGTCTGCTGTTCTGCAAGTATTTCATTAGTTCTTTTTAAGTAAAAGACAATAAGGCTCAGATGAGGATGACTGGTAATAGCTCCTTTGAAGAACTGTCTTCCTTGAAGAATTCTTGCAAGCAGAAAAATACAAGTCGATTTTGAACCAGAGCAAGAGTTCTTCTTTGGGTTAGTGGGGAGGGGGGAAGCCTGTGTTTTGTTTTGGTTTTAGGTTATAGTACTCTTCTGTCCATCAGGAAGCTCCTCTTCCAAAATGCTGTTTGCAGAAAGTCCCAGTCCACCGTGATGTGTGTTCCCAAAGACCAGGTGTTCAGCATCTCACTTCTTGCCCTCCTGGTCCCCTCTCTTTAAATGAAGATTGTAAAACTTTTGAAATTACAACAAAGCCGTTTGCACTTTTGAAAGTATTGCTGCGGTCGCCTCTTGTTCTGATCCACACTCAGTTCTGTAGTGCTCACATTATTTCTCTGCTTTCTATTTGCCAGACAAAAAGATAAAGCCAGCTGCCCTTCCGGGAGAATAAAGATTGATTATTTCTCTCTCTCCAAAGCCACGTGGGCTTTCTTATAGGGACTCCACCTCATGCACCCCCCCCATCGACTGTCCTCTGCCTGCCCACGGTCCCACTACAGACAGACCTCCTCCCTAGGTGGGGCTCCTTGCTCCATTCCAACACGTGAAGGGTTGTGTTCACCCGGAGAATGAGCCTTATGCCTGGACACCAGCAAGAGGCAGCAGGAAAGGGTCTGACTGAAGCTAGAAGTAACCCCCACCCCAGTCTCACTAGAGGCAGCAGGGCAAGGCAGACTCCTCTTCACAGAGACGAGGCGTTCCCCGTAGGCTGCAAGTTCTAATCCTGTGCAGGGAAGGGACAGAATCAACCGGCAGATTTTTTCCTGGCTCTGACCTCTGACCTGGGAAATGAGAGTGGGGGCAATGCTGTAGCCTTAGATAAGTTTTGACTTACTAAAGTTAACTAAAATAACTTAGACTAAAGACACTTCCCCAAACACCCTCTTCAGCAGGTGCGAGAGGGAATCCCCCCGACATGCTGGGTGACCGTTTGCAGCAGTGTGCTAAGAGCTACTTGGGTGACTTGCTTGGGCGCCTGGCGGATTCCACCAGAAGGTTCACAGTAGAATCTGTCTCTCTGAGATGTCGCACACAGAGTGTCCACTTCACTGGGAAACCTTTTATTTGGAAAATTGGTATTTCCACGCTTCTCCTGGTTTTGCCTTTGGGACTTCTTCAGGAATAGAGTGCTATTTCATTTCTAGTTAAGGGAAGTTTCAAATTTTCAGGGGAGATTCTTACCCCTGAAGCCAACACATCTTTCTTGTGAAAGTTCCAATTGCTATATTTCTCCACTTTTAACTGTCTTGTCTTAAGCTTTGAAAGAGAATGGAGAGCTAACGCTTCGAGCACCAAGCCAGGGATCATCAATGTGGTCGATTGACTTTTCTTGACTTGTTCCAACTCTTCCGAAGCAGCACTGAGATTTCTTCCACTTTATAACATGATGAATGCTTTTTCTATGTGTTATCTCTGAAGTTGAATTGCAGCCAAACGTTGCACTCAGCTGCATGAGAATGTTCCGAGGGAACATGCGGCAGATACTTAGGGCTGTTCCTTCAATGCCTCTGTGAGACATATATTACCTTCTTACAATTAGGATAGGAATAAAATTAATTACAAATTATATCATCAGCTTTAGAGATTGATTTTTTTATCTCTTTGGAAAAAAAAACATGTTCATAAAGTTTGCCAGTTTGCACTTCCGAGTATAAAATTTCAGGACTGTCTCTGAGTCATTTCCATGATGAATTCCAGCCAGCATCTCTCTGTCTCTTTCTGTCTGTCTTTCTTTTTTAACACTAAAAACTTTTAGAGGTGGTTTTGACCTATTTCATAACCAAATTATAAGTGCAGTGAGGCAGAGACACTTACTTTTAAAGTGACAATATAAGAAGGAAAGGGTTTGCAGAAGTCTTAATCCAGGAAAATGAGCAAAACTGAACCCCGAGTTCCTAGTCACCAGGACAGCGATGAAAAGCAAAAGGGTTATAGGATCTTGTTGGAGATGGCATGCACACTAACTTTTTTCACCGAACAACCATTTATTGAGACCCTACTATGTGCAAAGCTCTATACCAGGGGCTTCAGTTGAGTGAAACAAGTGTAAAACATAACCTTTGCCTTCAAAGAACGTACCAACCAGTAGTGAGACTAAGTCCATATGGAAACTGCTGTGCAGTTGACACTCTTTAGTGAATGGAGAGATCTGGTCCAGTTGGAAGGGGACCTGGAAGAGTTTCATGCCAGAGATGATAGGTAGGAGATGGGGGAGAGGGCACTTGAAGTTACTGGAGCAGAGGAGTCAAAGCAGGCAGAAATGTCTGAGGCACGTTCGGGGAATTTCGAAGAGTTGGGTCTCTCATAACTTAAGCCTGGGTCCTAAGTCCAGTGGTTTGTATTTAACTTGGTAGCCATGAAAAGGATATTGAAGGGATGCTGAGACATCTGTGGACTTGCAGAAGGTTGACAATGATGAATGCTAGAGAGGGTGACCAGGTAGGAGGTTCGAACCATGGTGGTAGAGTGGGGAATGGGAAAGACAAGACAGATTTGGGGGATGGGAAAGGCAAACTCAAGAACTGACAACAGATTGGATGAGAGCAATGAAGGACAGGAGGAAGTAAAGGGCTCAAGTTCAACGCCCAGCTGGTTCAAAAAATGGTAATTGTTCTTAAGAGAGAAGGGAAAGATAAGAGCAGTTACTATTTTGTGGGGTAAATGTGATAAAATTAATCGTGGACACTTTCAACTTGAGCTTCCAGTAGGATATCCAAGTGGAAGTGCCCACTAGCAATTGCCCTTGAGGATTTGGAGCTCAAGAGAGAAGTTTCGGTTCGAGTACAATATCCACTCCCCCCAAACCATGTAGATTTCCCGTTTTCTCTTTCAAGTCCCACAGTAGTCCCAGTGGCCGCTGCTGATTCTGTCTTCTCTGATCACTGTCTTTCCCCACAAGTTCTCTGGAGAGTTCTCTCAATTGGCTTAAGATGATTAACTCAGAGTTTTACTGTTCAAAGGCTGGGTTCCCACTGCCAGGTTGCCTACTTAAAAAATAATTCAACTTGAGTGAAATTAGTGTTCCGATATCCTAGTAGTAGTCTCCATTTGTGCAGGCTTATACAGTCAAGGTGTTCTCCTTCCCAGAACTTCCTCGTTTAATAAACTGTTTCTCCTGTTAAATGTATCCTGGCACCTAGCATAATAGCAAGTGGTGCACACACATTGATTGTTTATTGAATTAATGAACTAATAAAGTGATTAAATTAGAGGCATTTGGGGCATTTAACTCATTCTAACTCAGCTGACATTTTCTGCTCCCCTTAGTATGGGGTGTGTGTGTGTGTGTGTGCGCACACACACACGCACCTGCATGGTGAACATCCAATCCCACAGATCTGTTAGTATTTAATAGAAATGAAAAAAGAAAAATGCCTATTAACTCTTTTGACTTCATTCTTCATCACTGAATTGGAAAGGTATGTCATTCATACCTGAAGAGAAATCGTCTGGATTTTGCTTGATAGTACACATTCAACTTTTATTAGTGCTCCATGCTAATGTTAGACACCAGCCTGCTGATTGTTGCGTATGTCTTGTTTGCACAAAGAATACATACACACAATCTGCATACATGTACATGGGTGCTCTTGGTCCTCAAGTTTCATATGTCAAGCCCTGTCCAGAGTGTGAAAGTCTTGACGTTTGAGATTATCCATCTCCTTACTGTTAAAGAAATCAGGGCTTGTCCAAGGTTTGCCAGAACCTTGCCGGCCAACAAGGCGGGCTCTGCCTCTGAGCTGCGTGTTAGCTCAACTATGAAAGAACTACGGCAGGAAAGCCGTGAGGATAAACGGTCCTCCAGCTCCCATGAAAACAGGCAGCCAATTGAAGGTGTGACAGTACAGCTCACTGCTCCCCGAGGTGAGAGGACCTGAGATTTCGTTTCCCCAGACGTTGACCAACAACGAGAGGACCACCAGGGGTGTCACCGATGAAAACCGCTGGCCAGGCGGCTTGGGGCCAAGCTCTCTGTTCTCACCAACACGGGCATCGCAGCCCGTCTGTGGTTTTACGAACTGGTGGAATTTGTATTTTGAGACTCCTTGTCCCTGGCATGAAGCAAACTCAAAGCCTTATTACTCCCCATTTGTCATCTGTTTGAAAAAGATGCTATGATTTGTTTACTTGTAATGAAGCTTGACCATACTGCTCTAGGGACTTTTTAAGAAGAGGGATGTGTCATCTTACAGATTTGTCCCCATGAATGAAACCGCAAGCAAATTTTCTCTTCTCCCCATCCTCCCTTCCTCCCTGTCGTTTCTGCAGTAACCGTCTGCGTGCCGTGTTACCATTGCCAGACCCTCTTCAAGCGGCTTATCTAGGAGTGAATTCAGAAACTTCAAATTATAAAGGACACCCAGATAATTGGCCTGTTTTCCAAAGTATCTGTCCCCTGAGCTGCTGCCAGATTCCTTCTTAATGAACACATCCAGTGACAGTGGGACTCTTGAGCTTGTCCGTATCCGTGAGAAAATGAGCCTCCCAGCTTTGTAACAGCTTGCGGCTCAGGGAGAAAAAAAAAATGACAGCCATTGCACAAGTTTCCTTTGAATGTAGTTTTCTTTCCCATAAATGATACTTTGAGAATACACTTAAGGGGTTATTAGTTTTCTATTTCATGCTTGGCCTGTGTGTGAGAATAACACAGGCTGTCACGGCAGATCAGTAGCTAAACACGCTTTGTCTGGTGAATGTGCGCATTTAATATTTTGGCTCAATTAAAAATTAACTGATGAAAGTACACGTCAAGTGGAATTTGAAAATACCTCTGGAAGGAATACCGCAAGGGCATGACCAATGAGGAAATTAGTAGTTTGAAAAGGTGGAGACTGTGGGGATATTTAATAGGAGTTGAGACGCTTGACTCTGCCTTCAAACTTCTCCGCTTATTTGGCTCGGCACGATATTAAAAAAGATGTCCTCCTTCTTCCTAGTCAGGACCCACTTGCACCTCTGTTTTCTAGGGAAGAATGGTTTGGGGTGGGGGGGCTGGATCATACAATTAAAGCAGACAGGAGGCCGGTTATTCGTTAATCCCACACATTTTTTTTAATCGAGTACGTGCTGTAGGCCAGGCCCGTGGGAAGTGGGAACCGGACAGGCCCAGCCTACACTCTGGGGGGCGGGGGTGAGGGTCGTTAAACAGCAGTTACAGTCAAGCAAGGATAGAGCTGGGAGAGAAGAAATGCAGCCCCAGGAGGGGCATTTGTGAGGGTCAAGGACATCTTCCCAGGGAAGAGGGCTGAAGCCTGGAGGATGAGCTGGCCTTAACCTAGAGGAGTGGGAAGGAGGACCAGACAGAACACTGAGAACCAAGGCCTGAGCACATGATGAGCTGCAGGAACTGAAGGGCCAGCCTGGCCGGAGGGAGGAGACCAGATCAGATAGTGATGCTGGACCTGGACCACCCGGGACAGCTTTACCCCAGCAAGGTCGTCTGGCTCCACTTCGTTCGTTCATGAGACTGGGGAGCACTTAGCTCAGTAGGTCGCTGTGCTCAACCTGGCGGGGTGCAGTAGGGACAGCAAGAAATTGATAGCTCTGGGCTGTCAGTAGGGCCAGGATGGCGATATCTGGGGGACGATGTGATCGAGCGAGTGCTTCAAGTCAATGCTCATTTCTTCTGCCATCTCAGTGGTCTTTTTCTATGATCCTTTTGAAAAGAATGTGGTCATTGTTGTGCTCATATATGACGTTGGTCCCCCCCCCTTTTTCCCATTCTCTTAAACTAACACTGCCTGGTGGAAAAAACTTTGTTGGAATTCACATTGTATCAAATCTTCATTAACAACTAGTTAATAAAAGTGTATTTGGAGAATGAATTCAGTTATGAAAAGCAGTTTTCATGGAGTCTTTCTCCAGGTGAAAAAATTTCAACAGCTAGATATCAGGTAGGATTTTAAAGTGTCCAAAGGTGTTTCGTGCCTACTGAGCCATTTAATCTTCGAGGCAAACCCTAGGCAAGGCAGGTATCCTATTCCCACTTCTCTCTGCCTTCCTCTCCCCACACCCTTACTGCCATTGGTTTATTTCCCATGTGAAGAGAAAGCTGTGCCTGGCAAAGCCACGTGAGAGCCAGCAAGTCCAGAAGAGCGGGTATCCGTTCCCAGACTGGAGTCCCGTAGCTCCTTCTCCCCGCTGTGCTGCCTCTCGGGATGTGTTTTCCTAGGGGCACCGGATTTCTCAACAGAAACTGAACCAAGTGTATCTGTTTTTAAAAAATGTATCCTCTCCTGCTTCTTAGCTGAAGATTGTCAGGAAATTGAAATGCAGTCTTTTCTTTCAGGTTATTGCTCCTTCTTTGAGTTTGTTTTTGAAATGTGCTTTGTGTTTGCCGCAGAGGGGCCCCCACCTGCTCGTTGTCATTTCATTCCTACACGTTCACTCAAGACCCCATAGGTGTGCGTGTGAGGCAGGCCGTGGGCTTGGCCTTGGAATGCCTCCGTAGGGGACAGCAGTGTGATGGATATGAGCATTGTCTAAAGCTCCATGTGACAGTTCTGGAAAACAGCCCCTTTCAACGGGGGACAGGTGGAATTATATGAATGGAGACGATCGCTGTTGGTGGTTGGTATCCAACTAGCAACCCACGTTTTCATTTTAAAATTGGGTCCCTCTCTTTAGGTAACCAAAATGAATTTGGCTAGTGGGGTGCTTATTGAATTTGGAAAAGGGTGGAGGCTTCCTCAAGTAGTATTTTCAGTGTCTCAAGCATGTGTGGCTATTTTGGTTCATGTTCTCGTTCATTCAAAAAATATTTATAACGGTGTTGGAGCTATAACAGTGTTGGAGCTGTGACAGCCAAGGACTGTCTGTACCAGCGATTTTCAACCTTTTTCATGTCATGGCACATATACACTTAATTACTGACATTCTGTGGTATGCCAAAAAAATGTTTTTGCCAATCTGACAAAACAAAATAGGTATAATTTTGACTCATTTACACCAGGTGGCTCCTGTTGTGTTGGCTGTTGTCATTTTCTTGACGATCTAATGGAAAAGGGGCCAGTGCCCCTGACTAAATAGTCAGGTGCTGCATGTTTTAAAAATTCTCACGCTGCACCGGTTGAAAATCGCTAGTCTAGACAGTTCCTGATTCCAACATTGTGAGGAAGTCGGGACAGTAGACAGGCAAATAATTGACAATATACGACGAGGACTAAAATGTAACAGAAACAGGACAGACTGATACAGGAGTGCTTATCCTGTACGTTAGCCTGTGAGGTTGTCCGGTCCTGTTTGCAATTTACGCGGAGGAGGTTGAATGGCTTTCTAAAAATTAACAGCTGAAAACAGTGTTCCACCTTGAAAAGTAATATATGTGTTAGTATAACACAGCCTGTGCCTCAGTTTGAAGTGGGTTACCGGGCACAGTAGAGACCTAAAGACCTCTGCTGTTTCTGGCTAAAACCTCTGGAGCGCTTTCCCCGTCTCCCTGCCAACGCTGTCAGTTTCCCCGTCGGCACGGTCACTGGCCACAGTCGTGGAAGGCACGGGGAAGGAAGGAAGCAAGCATGTCTGAACCCCGGTGTGTGCCGAACTCTGGGTACAACACTTTCATGGGCAGGAGACTATTTAACCCCGATAACCTCCCCTGAGGGTGGGAAGTGGAATTATAGATGAGGAAACAGAGGTTCTGCAAAGTCGAGTAACTCTGCCTCCTAAGAGGCAACACCAGGTCCTTTTTCAGTCCATCTGAGTGATAATTGATGTCCTCTGAAATTTAAAGAAATTAAAAAATTGTAAAACAGAAACCTCCCAAATGTAACAACCTGATGCCTGTGATTTCGGGGTTTCTTTTGCATCTCTTTAGAAAGCCAGTTAGCTGTCTTTCTTTTGGTAAGTAGGAGGTGGATTTTTTAAAAGCTTTTATAGTTTAGAAGAAGAGAGGGAAACATTTTGTTTCTGTCTGTCCTCTTTGGCTCCAACAGTCTGCATAAATAGCCTTTGAAAAACAAGTAGTAAAAACTGCTTCATACCAAGACCAGAGACCCGATTCAGAAGCTCTCCCAGAGGGAGGTTGGCGTGCCCGTGTGTGTGTGTGTGCGCGTGTGTGTGCGTGTGTGTGCGCGTGTGAGAATGACATCCACCGTGTGCTCCTGGTTCAGAAGAAATGACCTCACTGTCCAATTTTCACAAGCCTCATGCCTTAATCAAAAGGTGAGGAAGTCTGCGGTTCTACCTGGGGTGCGATGCTCGGCCCTTGGCCGTTCTTATTTTAGGCATGACCTGAGCGTGGTTTTTTTTTCAGAGGGCAGAAGTGGAATGACATGTTACTCAAGTTTACAAGATGATGATGTGTCTGTTTTTATATCTAGCTGTAAATTTTATTCTGCTCATAAACAAACCCACCTTTAGCCACCTGGCTGTATCAAGGGAGAGTTATTTCCATCCCCTCAGTTTAATTTGGATACGTTTGGCTTAGAACACCACAGTGTTTCCATAATAACATTTCGACAGGATGCTGCTGTGTTGATCTGCAGGGCTCAGGGAGTTTCACCATCAGCCAGGAAACTACTTTCTTCAAGAAATTTAAACATGAACTCCTGACAAGATAGGAAAGTCTTACGAGGCTCCTTATTAAACCTTTCTCTCTCTTCGCCCCCCCCCCCACTGCTTTCTCGTTAATTTATGTATCTCTCTGTGTTATCACACAGGTTTAGAATGAATATGTAACTAATTTGAAGTTCATGCACTGAATAAGGAACTCAGATTCAGAAGAGAAAGAACTGCTGCTGTAAGGGCTTTGTTTAATAAAGCACGCATAAATAAAAAATTAAACTTTTCTCCCAGGCTCAACACGTTATGACTTTGGGAGTAGAACTTCATGGTATTTCGTAAGGAAGCAAAAAAGGAAGGGAAATTATTATTCATGCAGAGAGACAATAGTAACCTTTCATTAAGTGAGACAGAGTTCAACACCAGGTTCCCCAAACCCTGGGCTCTGCGTTTGTGGAACTGAACACGCCCTCCCCCCGCCCCCGCCCGGCTATTTCCTCTCTCTTTTATGGACCAGACTGCTTTCAAAGTTTTGGTCCAATATAATCTAAAATGTCTAATTTATACTCTCTAAGGCAAGAGTGTAATATTTAAAAGCCTGCTTTATGTATTTTTAGAAATCCTTAAAATCCTAATGGCTTCAGATAATTAGGATCTTTGTTCTGTAACGGCTTTATATGTGACCGCTTAGTTATAGGGACCGGTCTCAGGGACAGCAGGGGAGGTGTGCAGCCCCTGCCCAGGACGGGCTCACTGGTTTCCAGTGCAAAGAGGAGAAAGCTCGCTCTTTCTCTGCCCCAGTTCTCCCTGAGGTTATTTATAATGTCCACGTGGAGGTGAAGTGCACCTGTGTGTCACCTGTGTTGTGACTGGTGAAGAAAAGACCTTGATGGCTGCAAGGCCTGTCAACACCTTCGAGATCTCCGTTTTGCGAGTACGATGATCCTAAGCAGGACTTGGAACTAGGAAGTCAATTCAAGCCTTGCTGGGCAGAAAGATGTCACAAAAGTTCACATGCTAAAGGTCACACCCTGACTCATAAGAGCTTGCACATCACTCTTAACAGGTTTGCTTTTTAAAAAGGTTCTATACGCAGTGGTAACATATACATACCATAAAATTGGCCATTTTAACCATTTTTAAATGCACAGTGCAGCAGCATGGAGAACATTCACTAGTCGTGCAACCATTGCTCCCCTCCACCTCCAGAACGTCTCCACCACCCCAGACTGAAACTCCATCCCCAGAACACAGCGACTCCCCTCCAGCTCCCAGTCCCCGGGAACCGCTGTGCCACCTTCCCGCTTTAGGAGCTTGGCTGCTCTAGGTGCCTCATGGTGGAATCGTACGATATCTGTCCCTTTGTGTCTGGCTTATTTCACTTGGCATAATATCCCCAAGGTTCGTCCGTGCTGTAGCCTGGGTCAGAATTTCATTTCTTTTGAGGCTGAATAATTTCCCACCCAATTTGTGAAAACAAAAGAAATACAGTTTCTCATAAAAGGAGTTATCACTTTTTCCTCAGGTAATAGAAACACTAACTAACACTACTAGTTCACTAACTAGTAAACTAGTACTGACTCAGTAGTAGAGACCTGAAACGTATTAGAGCAATTATTATTAAGAGTCTGATGGTAAGGAAGGAGATAAAAGCGCTATTAAAAGCAGTTCAGGAACTAAGACACACAGCAATCAGAGGCCCCTCTGTGTGGGGCAGACAGTGATGAAGACGTCACCAGCCCCGAGGTCACCTCGGGACCATCTTCCTTGGTCCGAATGGTGCCACCGACTCGTCCGGACTGGGTGACTTTCCAAGGGAAGCACTGAACAGTTCAGGGGGAGAGGGGGAGAGGTTTCAGAGGTGTCTCCATTGCAAACTCCAGTTGGTTTTTTTTTTAAGTTTCAGCTGCAGTTATCCAAAAATCCACTTTGATGAAATGACTCATTCCACAATAAGGTAACAGAGGAAGCAAAGCAATCATAGTGTAAATAAAATAATAAAATAAAATAAAATAAAATGAGGCTAAGAGACTTTAAATGGCACCTGCTTACCTGTTCTATTTCTTCTCCTGCCTCACTTTTCTTCCCGAGCAGAGAATTAATAAGAACATGACTCAGTGGATATGAATATTGGTATTTGTGGGGGAGTCGGCGCTGTATTGCTGTGTCTAAGTCGCCCTCCCGTGTAGAGCTGCATTGTTCGCATATTTTGAGTAGCGGCCCATCCTGCTGCAGGACGGGTAGGAGCTGCCTACACTCCCTTAACTCTGAACAGCTGCCTCGTGGCTTCGCTTGGAAACCTTTGTGCAGTAAAATGTGCTCCTGGGCTCCTTCGGCAGCCTCTGAGCCTGCAGTGTTTCTGGATGTGTTCTCTGGCCTCGCCAAGGGCGGTCTCCTGGGGAAACAGACGCACAAACAGAACTATTGCAACCCAGGGCGTTTGTCCTGGGAAACTGAAGGGTGGCTTCCCAGAGGAGGTGCCATTTGGCCTGGGTCTAGATGGGCGCGTAGGAGCTTGCCCTGTGGCTTGTGGGAAAGGGTACCGTGTGCAAATAAACAGTGTAATATAAGAGTCTGACCCAAATGCTACAAAGGTCGGTGTGACCAGAACACAGGGGACATAGGGTGAAACGGAAAGAGACAAAGCTGGGGACTTAGTTGAGGCTGCCTCCCCAGGGTCCTGAGTGTCTCCCCAAGGAATTTCGATTTGATCTTCCACGCAGCAGAGAGCCAGTGCTGGTGTCCAGCAGGGTAGTGATTTTTGTTGGTGGTGGAGGGGACAGCAGGAGGCCAGATGTGGCAGGTGTCCATCCTGGGATGGGCTGGGTGCCTGGCCCACTGGGGTGGCATGCCCAGGACAGACACTGCGGAGGGAGAATCAGCCAGGTTGTCCGCAGGGGTTCAGCCATATAGCTGTGACTGGACCATCGCTGGATCCTCAGTGCTCAGCGCAGGGCATGCCCATAGTTGGTGCCCAGTAAGTGTCCACTGACCGACTGAATGCGTGGATAGTCATTTTGCTCTACCTTTGCATGGGTACAGGCAGGGTGTCCCTGGCTGTGTGGACGTGACGAGGAGTACTGGCAGCATGCCGGGGACACTGTGGTTCTACCTGTGGTAAAGCCAGTGTTCACAGGTGTGCGCTCTGTGCCACTTTCTGAATGTTCTGCCTATGTGGATACATTCACTTCTTACAGCAGTCGAGGGGGTCGGCGGTACTCAGAGGGGCCTGAGTACAGCTGCTTTGGGTGCTGAGCTGGGACTCGAACCTAGGCACCCATAGAGGACTTGGTGCTCTTGGTCACAACACGCCCTCCCCTCTCTTCTTCTGGGGTTTCCAGGAAGCCGCTTCGCTCAAGGCCCCAGAAGTGATGACTCGGGGCAAGCGTAGCCAGCGGCAGGATGCAGAAAAGCCTGTTTAGGAAACCATTTATCTCACGCAGACATACCATCGGAGATGACCTTCGCAGAAACAACAATGGCGATAATAACAGCGCCGCAGCCTTTACCCTGGCGTAAGAGCCCGGTTTTTGTCATGAAAATGGAATTTCTCTGGGAACTCGTCCTAGAAAGAGATAGGCAGTTGTGATAAAACAGCAAAGTGTACACTAGTGTCGCGCCGTGTTCTCTGTGTGTTTTCCTCCGCAACCGCCTTCTCGGCTGTGTCATGCACTCTGTGCACTTGATGCCTGCAGTTGGGCCGCTCGGTCCCAAAGGAAGAGAGAGGGGTGTGTGGGCACGTCACCTTGAGTTTGCCCCTCCCCATGCCTGGCTAGAAGGAGACGGGGTCCTTTAGGGTAAATGTGGCTTTGCAGATGGAGGCCTGTGGCTTTCTGGAATGAAGGGGGGTGAGTCTGGTTTCCCAGGTGACCCACGGCCAGTGTCCCTGCTCAGAGGCGTTCAGGTGTGTGTGCCGTCACAGCTCATTGCAACCCCAGCCAAAGCTGTGTGTCGATGCCATAGGTCAGAGTCATATAAAATAAACTCCTGTCATAACAAAGGATGCGGCCGCCAGATTACATCTGAGTTTGCCCCCGAGGACACTGAGTTTCATGTCAGTGTGGGGAAGGGACTCCATTTTTATGCCGATCCTAATTGGGGGTCTGTCTTACTCCACCGCCTGAGTAAATGGGGATAAATAGCGGTGGTCATAGCAGCCTGGAGCAGGAGCGGGGCCCGGAAACCCAGCCAAGATCTCTTGGCTCCGATTTTATGCGAATTCACTGAACAGCATGCAAATGATTTCTTAGTAACACGGGACCAGGGACAAGTGCTCATCTGTTTCCAGCAGGCTCTCTGGGCTTGTAGCAGCGGCCACTTTAGAGACAAGGACCGGTCTGTAGCGAGGCAGGTGAAAGATGGTTGGGGGAGAAACGTTCACTCCATCAGTAGATCCTGCGCCTAGAATGTCATCCTGACCAGCAGCTTGCCTCTTGGCAGCCCGCAAGCCGAGACTTCTGTGTTTTGAGAACAGAAAAAGATCAGCACAGATCTGATGCTTTTTAAAGCTCCGATTCCAACTCCTATTTTAAAGGTGTTGCATGGTGCAGGCTATGTCCACACACTTAAGAATCGCATGCACACTGACTGGGCATGGATTCCTTACCAGGCACGGTGCTAGGCACTGAGGAAAATCTCACTGATAGGCACTGCCAAAGTGTGCGGCCAGATGCCGTGTAGTATGGTGGCCACTAGCCAGGTGTGGCTGCCGGGCACGTGGCTGACGGCTAGTCCAAAGGCAGTGGGGTTGGAATGTAAAATGCACACCAGATTTCAAAGACTTAGCATGGACACATCAATGCAAAATATTTTGTTAGCAATTTTTGTTCGTTCCATGTTGAAATGATATTTTGGAGATATTGGTTTAAGTGAAGTAAGTGTGGCCACTAGCAAGTTCCAAATTACGTATGTGGCACACATTATATTTCTGTTGGGCAGCAGGAGGCCAGACTGCCAACTGTTTATTGAACAGTGTGGCCGCCATTTTATTCCCATATTTGGATATTATTATATAGGAGGGTAGAGAGACCTTTCTTTTTTTGTTTTTTTTTTTTTGCATAGATTGGGCAGAGTTTAGACATTTTCATGGCACCTCGTGTAACTCTTTACAAAGTGTGTTCACATCCGGGTTCTTGCTGATGCTGTTGCTGGTCCACTGATGTGGGCAGCAGAGGCCTGGCCACACCTGTACGGGTGAGCGTGTCAAGGTACGAGAGAGGAGCTTGCCCACCTGCTCTACGAGTTAGAGCAGGGAGTAGAATTTCAGAATGTCGACTTCTAGTCCAACACCTGTTAGAAATATACTAATAATGACCCATGGAAATATTCGCTTGTATTTCTATACCAAAGATAATAGAGCAGAGTCCTCTGTAGAAGTAAATATTTTTCATGTGTTTATGTATTCAGTGGACACCAGCATGTCCTGCAGCTGGCCGATGTGACGCGTCAGTCAAAGGCTGTAGCTGGTGTTGAGTGGAAAGTTTTGGCTCACGCTGAGATTTCAGACCCATCGGGTGAAGGCGGAGCTCGGGCGGCAGGCATGCTGCCACGACAAGGGTGTTTCTTCTGTTGGGAGCCAGCTATTGTCCTCTCAGATTCCTGGCAGCATGAAGGAAGGTTGGTGGGTCTCACCTGTCGGACAGGCCTGAGGTCAGTCACGTGTGGGATGGCAGGACACGGCAGGGACCCTGGGACCCAAGGGGCAAGAGGCCGGATCCAGGAGGTCACCTCTGAGTTATTTTATTCACAACACTCATTACACCAAAGGTGTTACGCCAACAACCACTTCTCCAAGTCTCTGGCCATCAGCTGGGTGTCCTAGAAGTTCATTTAATTTTGGCACTAACTACCTGGGGTTAGCGTCAGATCCCACAAGTGAAGGGCTCCACCCCACAAGACTGCCCCCACTTCAGAGACCAGTCCGAAGTCTGGGCCACTCGTACTTCTGACTAACCAGCTCTCAATTAGAGGTTCCCATGAGCCCCTCCTGATGTCCGATGATCTGTTAGAATGGTTCGCAGGACTCAGGAAAATGCTTTACTGACTCTGACTGGTTTGTGGTAAAGGATACAACTCAGAAACGGTCCAATGGAAGAGGTGCACAGGGCAAGGTATGGAAGAAGGGGCATGGAGCTCATCACCTTCCCTTCACCTTGATCTGTCCACCCACCGGGGAGCTCTCTCAGCCCTACAGTTTAGGGGCTTTAATGGAGGTTTCCTAAGGTAGGCGGTTTCCTAAGGTAGGAGGTTTCCTAAGGTAAGACTAGATCATGACTGGTGGTGATTAGCTCCATCTCCAGCCGCTGTCGTCTCCCTGGTTTAGGGGGTGGGTCCGAAAGTTCCAACCCTTCCCTCATGCCTTGGTCTTTCTGGTGACCAGCCCATATCCTGAGACCACCTAGGGGTCCCCAGCCACCAGTCATCCAATTAGCATACAGAAGACAACCCTCTGGAACTTCCAAGGGTCTTAGAGGCTCCTACATTAGAAACTGGGAACCAAGACCGACTTTATAACCAAAATGCTCCTTTCATGCCTGTCACACAGGAAATGACAAGGGTTTTAGAAGCTCTGGGCCAGGAACCAGATATGTATATGGGTCTGTCCAGAAATTATCCAGCCATATACTATGAAAAACAGAGACATTTCTTAGAGAAGATGCAAGAAACATTGTACATAGGACAATGACACCTCAGTCCCCTTCAAAGTAGGCACACTGCAACCTCACAAAGTTCTCCCAATCACCATTAGCTGCCCTGTCGTATTTTCCTGAATCTCATCAATGGTCTGAAATCTCTTCCCTTTCAAAGATGACTTTAGTTTTGGGAAAAGTCAGAAGTTACAAAACTGGGCTGTAGAGAGGCTGAGTCACCTGGGTAATTTGAAGTTTCACCAAAAAACCCTACATGAGATGGGATGTGTGAGCGGGCATGTTGTTGTAATGAAGCTGCCAATCACCAGTTGCCCATAGCTTCGGCCTTCTGAATCACACGAGTAGTTTCCACAGAGGAACGTTCAAGCTTAACGCAAAACTTGGTGCATATTCATTGCTCTACTCATGTACTCATTTTGAATGCAACTGCCACACAGTGCACATACTCACTCAACAGTGTCTACCACCCCCACTGACTAGTACAGTGAAGTCGTCATTGTTCACGCATGTGCACTCCAGTCCACTCTCCTTGGCTGCCAGGTTACATCGATGTCACACAAACCGTTCTCGTTATATTAACAATGGCTGGACTTTTTATGGACAGACCTCACATCTCTTATTACATAACCATATCACATACCCAGTACAGACAGAGAATGCGGAGCTGGTCTGCTGGGGGAGAAGAGAGAAGCTGTCGGTGAGGTCAAGAACAGGAGTCAGGGATGGCGTGTGAGATCAGCATAGTGTTGAGAGCACTTAGGGCCAAGGGCTTCAGTTGTACCCTCCTGGCCATCCCAGGAGCATATTCCATGGGGCACATCACACGCCTCCGCACCTTAGTTTTTTCATCTGCAAACGAAGGAGTTGGTTAGAAGGTCTCTCGTGAGAAAAAAGTTTGTGATTTTATGAGTTTTGAAGGCCAGAGAGTGAACAAGAATAGCATTAACAAGCTATTGATGACTGCAGAGGGGCTTGGTTCTCACTGCTCTTCTTTCTTCTCATATACTTGGGGGGCACCGAGACTCGTGGTAAATCCAAGCATTGGTCTAGAGCAGTCGGCTGGCTCTGGATGAGACAGGGGCAGGGTCTAGGGTTGTCTTACAGCTGAGCTGGCCCACAGGGATTCTAGCGTGATGTCTAAGCACGGTCAGACTTCTTTGTCTTTCTTGGCTCTCTCTGCTGTCCCTGCCCCTGTACTTTCTGTGAGTCATAATTACTTCTTCTTTTATACCTTGAGAATCTAATGTTATGCAGGTAGTAATTCCCCACGTTGATCATATACTTTCGTAAATCACTGCCTGCTCTCTGTCTACAACTATTTTCTCTGCCTTATTCTTCCTATAAATTAAAAAGCTTCTGGGCTATAGATGAATGACGTAAAATTTTAACTACTTTTCCTTTCTAAAGTCTATATTTTAGTTGCTCTCAGCAGGTGTGGGGAGACCGAAGCCCTTGGATCTTGAGAGAGCTTGATGTTTTGTAGAGCAGCACCCAGGAACACATCCCCCCTCGGAGGGTTTCCAGCCACCTCTTCAGCCCCATGATACCTTGCTGAGCCCCGAGAAAGCTGGCGTTGTTTCTGTTGGAATGGAAAGATTGGCAGAGCTGCCCGAGACGACAGTGTTGCAAAACACCGTGGCAGAAGGTTTGGTCTACATACCAAGGCAGCCGGAGTATTAATTGCAATCTCTGTGATCACACACGAAAAAGGCGCCAAGTTATTTTCTTCATGTTTTAAGAATGACAGGCTTGTGCTCTGCCGACTCTAAGCCTCATGGCATCACATAGGAAGGAGATGATAGATGGGAGGGGGGAAAGTGTGGCAGTGAAAATCTCTGGTAGGCAGCTCGTCCTTAACAAAGCTCGAAAGATGAGCTCTTTCATAATTGGTACCTGTAGGCAGTCAGGAGCATGGTGAGGAAGTGTTCCCATAAATGTGCAGGGTCTCTGAAGCATTTTCCATTTCAAAGTATCACTTTACATCTTGGAATGGGACTTTTCAAGTTGCCCGCTGCAGTTTGATCCTGTTTTTCTTGGTGTGTAGACGAGAGAAAAGGTGGTCTTGGCGATTTCTGTATGTACTGGTTCTCCCCCAGGCCCTGAACCAGCACACACCCCCGGGTATTCCACATCTCCAGGGTCCTCCGGACACACTGTGCTACCCCGTGCTGTCCTGGGCTGCTGTGTGACCCCGTGCAGCCGTGCTGGTCCCGTGCTGTCTCGTGCTGCTGTGTGATCCGTGCAGCAGTTCGTTGGAGCCCGGTGGTCCCTCCCCAGGAAGACACCCTCTACACCACCCCCATGCACACCCAGCGCACCAGCACCCGCACGCTTTCTTGCTTTCTTCCTGGTCGCTGTCGTCGCCGAGCCTGGGGCGGACATGGCGTCAGGAACTGTCAGCGACGACTGCATGAGTTTGGGTGGGGAGCGTGTGAAGCAGGTGTCTGCCTTGTGTTGGGGATTTTCCTAGGCGGAGCATTGTTATTGGGGGCAGCACCTCACCCCCCTTCACAGCCCTCACAAAAGAGAAGTAGCAACGCGGCTGGTGTCCAGGGTTTGAGTGTGTTTTGGTTTAAAATGCTCAGCAGGCCAGAGAGCGTTTCATTCCGGGTGGTGCATCTGGAGAAGTAGCTTGATGTCAAGTGATTAAACCTCCTCTCCCCATTCCTGCTTGTGGGGTGGGGGAGGGGAGCAGTTGCTGAGAGCTGGCCGGGCCCTGCTGGGAGGAGGGCTGGGTCCTCCCAGGAGCTGGGGCTGTCTGATGCACAAGTCACACGTCCCATGTTCACAGGTGGCTTCCAGCCCAGCTTGGCCCTTCCAGGCACCCCTGTCAGGGCACAGCTCCAATCAAAGTGAGGGTCCTGCAGCTGCCGGGGTGTGGTACAAGGGCCATCGCTGACATTACCTGTCACCTGCCACAGGAGGAAGATGCCAGCCCATGAACACCTGTCTTCAGACCCGTGTGCCCCCAGCCTGCGGTAGAGAACTGCTTTTCTTCCCAGTGCATGGTGTGGACAGAGCGTCCCCCACTCTGCGGAACCTTCCACTGCAGAACCCTTTTCTGACGGCCCCTCCCACCTACACACACACACCTGTTGCACCCACAGAATCAAAGGGACTGTAAGCCATTCCTCAGTGTCATAACTTGTGGCTCAAGAGCCATTCATTCAAGACATTGGCGAAAATCGCCCTGGCATTGCCTTCTTTCCAAGACCATTTCACCTGCGGCCCGTGTCCAGAGCAACTGCCGGGGCCACACAGTAACCCTCGGCTGCATGCCAGCCCCCCCCCCCCGGCATCAGGACACCACTCCCAACCGGAAACTGTGTATGTAAGCGAAGTATATAAAGTCTGGGCTATTTACTAAGTTCAGTGCACAGTTCAGAAGGAATGCCTTTCAAAAATGCTGTGTCTCGTTTCAATGTTCCCCTTTGTTTATGAGCTTGCCATCCTTTCATATCTAGGATGACCATCACATTTATTGTCCAAGCCGGGATGCTTGCAAAAGTGAAAAGTGGTGTTACTAATTGCTATGCTGGACCGTCCCGGGAGACTGGGAAGGTCCCGGGCCAGCTGGCACCTGGGCATATCTGGATATCCCATCTTTTGTAGGGATTGGGCACGATGATGATTATTATTGTTAATTTTGAGGTTTGTACTGAGCCTTCCTGCGTACTTGTGAGAAACCACATGAAGGAATGCATCTAAAAAGCCCTTTCAGCATTTTTAAAACATTTGTTGAGAAAATAAAAAAGAGAACACCCATGAGTACCGTGCTCCATGGAGTGACCAAAGGGTTCCAGATGAACCGAGTCTTCCAGGGATTCTTTGCCGACCTCCGTGCTGCCGAATGTGCCCTTCTCTGCGGTTTCGCGGGGTAGAATGGGCCTCCGCGGTTTACTCGGCAGACGCCACGAGGCTGCGAGCGCTGTCTGTCTGTCTGTAAGTGGTGCCCAGGGCTGTGCTGGGCACCCTCGATGAGCCTGGCCATCCACACGAGCGATCATCTGTTGAACAGCAGCTGGGCCGTAGGTGACTGTATCTGTCCAGCTAGGTCACGTTCCCTTCAACACTGCCTTGTGAGTCTCTGATAAGAAAAGTGATGACTTTTGTGAAAAATGTAGACTATTTTTTATAACCGTGAACTTCTAGTCAAAATAATAATATCTTTTGGGAATAATTTAGAGAATCTTTAAACACATAAAAAAAGGATGAAAACCCAGCGGCCCCCACCCCGGCCACGCCCCCGCCCCCCCCCC
>PVKM010025311.1:0-20012 GCA_004027735.1 Carollia perspicillata | reverse complement strand
TTGGTCCACCTCCTAGCCATTAATCGGCCAAAGTGCCTGGTAGCTCGGCCGCTGTGGAGAGGACCTGTGGCCAGTTGGAAGTGCCCACGAGTGTTTTCTCCACACCTGCTGCTGGGCCCTCCCACACTACAGATGGGGTCCTGGAGCACCTGTCACTTCTCCAGGCCACAGGGTGTCCTCCCCCGAGCTTGCAGCTGCCCTGGCTGAGCGAACCGGGCTCGGGGTCCACCCACACGCCCACCAGCCTGGGGGACCCAGGGCCGGCTCAGGAGTCCGGGGACCCAGCAAGTAACTGTCACCACACGTTGGCATCACAGTCCCCGTGAACAAGGCAGCCACCCTCTCGAGGGACAAAGGGAATAAAGACACGGGAAATTGTCCTTCCTTAAAAAAGATCGAGACACTGCACTTGGGCTCGCCGAACGGTACGACAGCCGGCGCTGTGAGCTGTGTGGTGGACGGTTGGAGACTGGAGGCTAGTCTATTTTTTATATCTTTTGTAACAATCGGCTTTCTCACGGGGGGCGGGGGGGCGAGTATTTGTAGTCTTAACAAGTACAGTAGATTTTTTTTATAAATCTCTTGAGATTATAAATAACCCCTAAAAACTTTGCAACGTTTACATGTTTTTAAAAAGACGCCGTGTACACTAGGTTTGCTTTTCAAGTAACAATAAAAACGTAAGGACCGCTGGTTTAGAGAGCTAACCTCAGGTAGGGGCGCTGATCACGACAGATGTCACGTTTTACGGACTCTGCTCTGGTGTCTTGTTGGGGCGCCCCGGAGTTGAGTCATTGGTCATTTTGGGGTCGCCCTGTAAATCTACATGCGGAAGCCGCCCGGGGGGACGCTGGGCTGCCCACAGTGGTCTGCCCCTCGCACGTGGACACCGGGCTGGCTGTCCCAGTGTGTGGATTTGCAGGAAGGGCCGGCGGGCCCCATTTTGTGGTCTGGGTTCTCGTCTGGGTTCTCGTGGGCGTCTCCTGAGCCAGGTACTTGATGGGAATCGCGCTGCTGGAAATTTTTCAATAAAACACGTGTCAAAAATAGCGACTGAGCTTTACTTTCCTTGTAGTTTGCATTTAAAAGGCAAGGGGACACACTAACTGTCCATCTTCATCGGGTAAGAGATTTCTAGCACCACGAACACTTCCCCCCAAATGCTGAGGCAGTGAGTGTGCAGAGGTCGTTTAGTCTGTGTGTGTTTTCACAGTGAAGACGTTCTCAGACTCCCACTGGCCTCAAAGATGAAGGAAACCCTTACCTCCGACGGGCCCGCAGGCGTGGGTCTCCAACAGCGTGGCAGGTCGGACGTGGTTTCTGTGACACGGAGGTCGTGATGCACTCTTTACCACGTCGTTTTTCATGGCTGCGTGTGTCCACCCTGCACACTGAATCAGTGTGATTAAATCCAACGAGGGTTGCTTGGGTCATTTCCAACTTCTCACGCTTGTAATCCATCTTTCAACAAAACCAGTCTTGTGTGGGGTCCTGTTGACCAGCCAGCACTTCCTTAAGGTCAGGGGTGTTTCCAGGTGAAGAAACGGTCAAGCAGCAGGGGAGGTGGTCCCCTGTGGGATCCCCACCGGCCTCTAACGTAGCAGCGAGCCTGTCTCGAATGTCGTGTGTCAGTGGGGGCACCTGGGCACACCGCTGCCCAGCACCTCCTACAGGGTGGACACTGCCCCGGAGGGCGGGGAGGACATGCCCAGCGCAGGGCCATCAGGAGGGCCGACTTCCCTCCCTCTGACTCACCGGGCAGGTCTGGGTGGTCAGGCGCTTCTTCCCGGGACAGTCTCCCTCTGCACGCAGCCGGGGGGATATTGTGAGCCGCTGAGCGGCTCTCAGAACTCTGACTCCTTCGCCTGTCTGCAGGGAAGGAAATGGAGACACTGAACAGGTGACGTGGCCCAGAGGTTGCCGCGATCCTAACTGCGGGGTCCTCGGGCCCGGAGTCCCCCCAGGGATCTGTCAGAAAGGGTGCTCCAGAGGCGACCTCCAACATTCCCGTGGGTCAAAGACAACGGTGGACAAGGACAGAAGCACCAAGGCCAGGAGTGGAGGTGACGCCAGCTCTGCCCACCACCCACGTCGACAGTGGATGCTGATTAAACATAAAATGTTCCCCCTTCCAAACAGGGCCCCTTCTCCATGGAAATGCGGGCACTGCCCGGGCCAGGACACCCGGGGGAGAAGCCCACGGGGTCAGTGACGCTGACCCCGGCGATTGGTCCGAGGACAGCGCCGCCCGCCAACAGGCCGATGCGATTCCCGAGCAGGCTCCCGCTGGGGCGTGGGGGAGGGCGCAGCGCTCTTGTGGCCTTGGAGTGGGCGTTCAGATTGGACTCCTCTCTGCGCCACGGCGTGGCCGTGACCTCCCTGCACTCCTTCAAGTTGCTGCGTTCGGCTTCCTTATCTGTAAACCGGGGCGACGCTGTCACTCATGGAGAACACAGAGCACCCTGCCCGGCACACCCCCGTCGTTCCGTGACGTTCCTCGGCTGTCACGAGGAGCGGAGGCAGCGAGCTTCCGTCATGTGCCAACATCTCTCCACACACACGAGTGGGCACGACCGGTGTGTGGGGACGAAGCACCCACGCCCTGACTGATACGCTGTGGAACAGTGACTACAAGTGGCCTTCCCCAGTCCGTGATCAGTTACTAGACGGGTCTGCAACGTTCTTCCCTCCCCCACCCCCACTGTCACCAGCAACAGAGCAGCGAGCGCGGCTCAAGTGCTTCGAACTCGTCGCCTGACGCCCAGAGCACGGGGAACGAGCGAAGACGCGGATGGGTTAGGCCTGCCAGGCGCTGCCGTGTACGATGTGCTCTCAGGCGTGATGCCCACCTGAGGTTTCGGCCCAAACTTTCAGGGGGAAAAAAAATCTTTCGTGTTAACTTTTTCATTCAATTAAGTATTTATGTTTAGAAACAAAACTGATGATCGTGTCCGGGGTATTATTTTGCATACGGATATCATGAATGCTTTCTAGAGTTACACTTTCAACGCATAAGCACAAATAAAAGAATTAAAAACATTTACATAGATACAGAGTTAGTGCTACCCATGTATAATGAGCATCCTTCTCTTCCCCTCAAAAGGCTGCGCAAAAAAGCGTGCACTGTACACGGGAAAATACGGTACTTCAAAATTTCCAAAGCATCTGTGCTTCCCAGGACACCCTCGGGAAAGACGAGCCACAGAGCGGGAGAGAACCATCTGCAAACCAAACGTGCGGTGAGGGGCAGGCAGACCGTGCAGCGGAACCTTGAGATGTGGAGGAACCTTACCCGCCTATCGCTGTGCTTGCTGCCGCCCTCTGCTGGGTGAAGCTGCTCCCCCGTGGGGGGGCAACAGGTCCATCCCCGGAATCGAGCAACTGCGCCAGCGGTTGGTGGGCGGCGGGGGCAGGGTTCCCGTCACACTGAAAGGACACGGCACTGACGCACACAGGCAGGGCTGATGGACACCTTCCTCACACGCGTGGAATTGGCAGGAGGCATTCTGCAAGGTACCTGTGCTCCTCAGAGCTGTCCGGGCCACCCGAGACACCGTCCGACAGCCACACTGGCCAAGGGGAGCCCACGCAGACGGGACGGAAGGAGACCTGGTGCCCTGGTACAGGAGGAGGCAGAAACCAAGGAAATCTGAGTCGAGTATGGGGGGCGGGGGGCGGGGGGACTCCGACGACACACACTTCTCCAGAGACCCACAGATGGGCAGAAGGCCCGTGGGAAAAGATGCGGTCACGAGGGAAATGGAGTCCAATCGCCTGACACCCCCTGCGACGACGGCGCTAATAAAAACGACAAGGTCGGTGGCAGTGGCGGTGGCGGCCCCGTAGGCCGCGGGCAGGACGGCAAAGCGGTGCAGGCTTTCTGAAGGAAACGTGTGGCGAGTCTTCCCAAGGTTAAATGGCTCCTGGGTGAGCGGATGATGCCACCCCTGGGTTCCCATCCAGAACTGCAAATACACCCACACAGAAGCCTACCCACAGTGTCCCCAGCAGCGGCTCCCCGCGGGTCTGCCAGCCTGCCGGTGACCAGGCCAGCACAGGCGTGGCGCACGTCCACAGCAGAGCACGATCGGCCACAGCCGTGAGGCATGGACGCACGCGACCACAGGGACAAGCAATGAGCACGACGGAGTGCGGAAGGCCACACGGGTTGTCGGGACTCCGTTTCAGGCCGACTCTGAAACAGGCAAACCCTTAGAAACAGGCACCGGATTGGGGGCGCCCCAGAGGAACGGCAGGGGAGTGAGCGCTGCTGGATTTGGGGTCTCTTTCCCGAGGCGACGACAACGTTCTGGAGAGCGGTGACGGCCGCAGAACTCGGGGAGTACGCTAGCACCGCCTGGAACTGTACACCTTGACAAAAACCACGTCGTTTAATGCACACCAACCACATTACGAGGAGACCGTCGGAGCTGGCCGCACCAGCGCCACGCACTCCCTGAGCGGGCGCGCTTCATGAGCCAACCAGTCCAAGCGAGGACGACCCCTCCCCTCCCAGGCAGCCTTCTTCTTTGCTGCCATCCAGGGGCTGGGGAGGAAGGGTGGACAGACAGACTGCACTGTGACAACTGTTTCACAAACCTCTTTACTGGAACGGCGGCACACTTTCTTTTTTCCGTTGTCGCTGCACCACTCTGCTCCCAGTGGCTGTGGGGAGGAACCGCGGACACGAGCCGTGCCGTTCAACCCGGCCCAGGCTGGCTGGGAGGTATCTTTGTACGAGGGTGGTAGCGCAGAGGGGGCAGGAGCCTAAACCCCACGGGCTGTGATTAACGCCAGGACAGCGTTCCTCCCCTTTCCGTTCGGGTTCCGGCAGACCCAGAAATAAACTTGGATACTCTACTTAGGTCGGGGACGGCGCGATACATTTAAAAAGTTTCCGGTCTCCTACACATGTTCTTTTGCAAATGTAAAACCTGCAACTGGTTTTCCTTCAAGTGCACCCTAAAAACATCCATTCTGGGCACGAAAGGGCGGCCACGGTGAGTTGACAGGAAAAGCAGACGCGCCCTTCACCTACTGACGTCTCTCAGGCCAGCCCGGGAGCCCACTGACACCAGTGGCGAGTAACGCTGGCCTGATCTCCAACATCCACGGAGGCAGAGCACCTCCCCCTCGACGAGACAGCACAGAGCATGTCGGCAGGTTCTTTGCAGACATGGCTCTGGTACCGACTTGCTGTCACCCTGGGTTTCCAGAGGGCGGCGCAGGGGAGACACAGGCTCTGCGTCATGACCGACAACCTGGAGCCCGGACGTCCGTGACCCAACACAGACAAAGCATCAGGCGAAGCCCCCCCAGCCTGTTCCTACCAACACATGTGACGTGCATCCCTCTGCCTCTTCAAGCCATAAAACGGGCATGTGCCCGAGGCCCAAGCTTCGAGCCAGTTTTTAGGGGCTGTTTAGGAACAAGGATACTTTCTCCAGCTTAAGGCTACATTTTAGTTCAAAGTGTGTTCTTCCTCCTAAAAATGTGACACAAAAATGATTTACACCAACTGCTTTTTATTGTTGAGTTTTGAAAACTTTTCACAAGATAAAAAAAAAAGAAGAAAATGGGAAAAAGCCCCCAACTTGACAGCCACAGCTACCGGAATCCCCGTTCTCGGTCCGCGCCGACCCGCTGTGTGTGAAGCCCACCTCCACGCACCCAGACGAGAGACACGGCTCTGAAGTCCTTTATTCTATTTGTAGCAGCTTATTACGCAGATGCAGCCAAACGCAAGCTTCCATGAGGAATCAATCGTACACAAACTTTACAATGTGGGACCGAACTTAAAATAGGGAACAGAAAATCTACACAAAACCGATGAGAACCAAGCACAGACGGCAGGACCGAAACGCAGAGCCCACGCGTGCGAGTCTCGCTGCTCCCCCAGTGCTCTGTCCTGCCGCAGGAGGGCCCCGGTGAAGATGGGAGCGGGTGGTTAGTTTAAATTAGACACTCTGTAGACACTCTACCCATTGTAAAAGTTACACAGAGACCAAGAAACGTCCCTCAGTTCATGTGGAGTGACCAGACACTCCAGCCGAGCCGCCACCAACCGGGCAGACGCGGGAGGAAGCCTGCGCGCGCGCAGCTCACTGGTGGGCGCACTGCACCCCGGGGCCATGGTGGCTGCCGCCCTCCTCATCCGAGCTGTCGTTGTAGGCTTCGCGCCTCTGTCCGCCTCCTGAGCCCCGTGTGCTGTCGAGATCCTGAAGCTCTACCTCCTCCGTGTCGCCGATGACGTTCGGGACTTCTGGTCTCGAGGGCAGGAGGTCTTCCAGCTCCTGCGGCAGAGCAAACAGGGAGGTTAGCCGAGGGGCGTCTTCGTCCACCTCCCTTTGGCACGACCCGAGGCACACGCTGCTTGGAAGTTAAAATCAGTCTTCGCACTTTTGCCATAGGCCAGACCTGCAGACAGCTTTCATGCAACCCTTCTCTTGCTCAGGAAACAAAACCAAAACCATGAAGCTCTGGACAGACAACCTCCCAGCAGACCTGCCTCCCCGCCCCCCTGGAGCCCCGGCCCTCCAACCAGCTCCACGCACAGCCCGCCGACGTCACGCCCGTGACCGGCCCCCTCGCCACTTGGAAAGCAGAACTTTACACACTGACGCAATCTCAGCACCACACACAGAGGGAAGGCGACGAGAAAAGCAAGCACTAAGCCGGGCACACGCTGCTTAAACCCAGGGCGGCTCACAGAGAGCTTGTCCGGGTTGATCCAGTTGTTCTCGGGGAACTGCACGTCGAACTTGATGTAGAGGTCGCCCTTCTCGAAGGGGTTCCGGTACTGTGGCATCCCCTCACCCCGGACCACGCGGACACACCCTGCCGGAGGAGGTGGGGGGTACTGAGAACTCTGTCCGAGAGGACAGGCGCGCCCGGACGCCCGGCCCAGACGACGGCAAGGCCCACCTGGCTCGATGACTTTGCCGGGCGGGTACTTCACCACGATCTGACGCCCGTCTAGGTGCTTGAAGGTGAACTGGAAGCCGCAGAGGGCCTCCACCAGCCCTATCTTGTGCGTCATGTGCAGGTCGCTCCCGTCTCTCTGGAACACCTACCGACAAAGCACACGGGGCACGTTCGCAAGTCCGTGGGGCCCCACTCTGTTGTGCTCTGTTCCTTGACTCGATTTCAGAGTCTTGATCTTACATCCACTGCACGCCTGCCTGCCTCCCACCATCAGCAGCTATTCCCCAGTGAGGGGCCGGAGACGGGGGTCGGGCAAGCACTGGCAGGGCAAACGCTGGCCCGCACTGAGGTCACCGCTGGGGCTCTGCAAACGGAAACAGGGACCTTCCGCTGGCCCGTTTCCTGGCCCCACTCCTGAGCAAAAAGGTGTGGGGGGCACAGCGAGGTTCTGTGGGGTAGGGTCCCCTCGCAGTGCTCAACAGACAGGACCCTCCTAGGGCAGGGCCCAGCTCAACAGAAAGTTCGCCCAGCAATGCTTGGCCAGTGACGGAGCTTGAACCCGTGCTTCACGCAGGTATGGACAGGGTTCGTCTCACCCAGAATTCGGAACTTGCTCGGAGAGATGGGAATGCAACAGAAGAAACAGAGCAGGCCCGGGGACTGAGCAGTGCAGAGGTTACTCAATGAGCATCAGGAACGTTTTGGAAAAGAGAAGTTTCTGAGCTCTCAACATGTAGGGAAACACCCATCCAGTTTACACACCCTGGACTTGTGGTTTCTGCTTATTGAAATTTACGCGTATCTACGTGCTTAATTTTTGAAATTCAAGATGCAGTGAAATCAGCTGCAGTGAAAGGCCCCCTGAGTTTTCTTCAATAGCAGTTTTCCCCAGAGACGCTGGCTAGCCCGTCTGGGGAGAGGAGCAGCCTGACCGACGTCCTCGTCCCCAAACCTCCCCTAACGTGGCCACGCTGGACGGCTCAGGGGCGGCAGCGCCAGGAAGCATGGACCACGCCCCCGCATTCCTCTGGTCAGAGCCCCCACAGGAAAGCCACCTGAACGGGGTTCCCACAGGAAAACGGTGCCCGGGTTTTGTTCTGTTTGGGGGAGGGTGGGGAGGCTGGTCAATTTGATGCTAAAACTCAGAGAATTAAGATGCAACAACAACTTCGAAAGTTTTTGAAAACAAGATGAACGAGGATGGAGGAGCACGACTGAACGGTGAACACGGAGAAGCTCTAACTTCTGAGACGCGGAAGCGCAGAGCTGAGCGGCGTGCGGGCTGCGCCCGATGCTGCCGCACAGACACACCGTGGCGGCCGGATCGCCAGCACACACACCAAAAGGCAGACACCCGGGACACACAGCACCCCCAAACCAGAAAGCTCCCCCACCAGAGCACTCCCACTGTTTCCGGTGCAGCGCCCGCCCTAATCTCAAGGCCCTGAAAGCCCCTCAGCACAAGTGTCAGGAGGTGGGTGGGGAGGGAAGCCCAGAGTAACAACAACGTTTTTTGTACACTAGTTCCAACTAGATAGGTTTTCTCCCGAAGGTTCAGAATTCCTCTCAGCGGTATGACCTCACCTCGGGCTCAGATTCACTTAACTGGCCATCATCGGACAAGAAGGGACACCCGTGACCTCTCCTCACTGGGGGGACTTCCAGGCTCACCTCCCCCGCCCACTGTCCATGCGACAACCGCTGGCTGCTGGAGACCCCAGGCAATGCCACTGCTGCCAACAACTTGTAGTGACTTACTTCCAAGTGCCTCCCCATGGCCCCGAGAAAGAAAAGGAGCCCTGGCTGGTGTGGCTCAGTGGATTAAGTGCCGGCCTGCAAATGGAAGGGCCGCCAGTTCGATTCCCAGTCAGGGCACAAGCCTGAGTTGTGGGCAGGGTCCCCAGTAGGGGGTGCATGAGAGGCAACCACACATGGATGATTCCCTCTCTTTCTCCCTCCCTTCCCTCTCTCTAAAAATAAGTAAAACCTTAAAAAGAAAAAAGAAGAAAGAAAATTTATGTGTGTAGAAATCATAATCAAATAGGAGGAAACTTTCGCGTACGCAAGAGAGGTGACCGACCCAACACACAGACTCTCAGAGTGAGCAGAGTCAATGAGACCCAGGACAAAGGCGGAGCGCTGCCTGATGCCCCTCCCATCCCTGGTCTGGGTGACCCCTGAAGGGCTGCCTCTTGAACAGCTTGCCCCGCTTCCCAGGAGCACAGGCCCGCAGTGTGCCGTGCGGCACCTTAGCGCTCACGGTAGCGTGCACTAGACCCCCCGTTGGACCTCGGAATTCTGCCGCAGACGCGAAAGGTCCAGCACACTCCCCACCAGGTATTTAAAAAGAAAACCACTGGCTCTGGCAGGTGGCTCGGTTACAGAGTTGTCCCGATGGGCCACGGCTGTGGGTTTGATCCCCGGCCAGAGCACACATGGCAATCAACCAGTTAGCGGGACAGCAGACCGGCCCTTCTCCCTGTCCCTCCTCCCCTCCCTCCCTCCCTCCAGCCACCACACAAAAACGGAGAAAGCAGCAAAGCTCTCCTGGCACTCCACACGTAGAACAGGGCACCAGCGCAGCACCGAGGACTGAGGCCGTGGCCCCGCCCCGCCCATCAAAGGCATTCCACTGTGAACACAAGCTGCCCTAGATTGCCTGGCCCAGTGCCCTTGTTTGCACAAGCAAGAAAACCGGGGAAGAGACGACAAGATTACGTAAGGGCAGAGTGCCGGTCAGCAGCCCACGCCGGACCAAACCCCTCCCGGGCTTTGCACGCACCGGCCGTGCCGGCCCCCCAGACGGGCCGGCTCTCGGGAAGCCCAGCTTCTCAATGCCATCCCACGCCCAGTGCTGCCCCAGGACACGCGGGCAGGTCTAACTCGCGTCTGGTGCGCAGCACGTTTCTGGGCACCACGGACGCGAGGGAATCACCTCGTGCTCTTTCTCTTGGAGCAGAAGGACGATGTCTCCAGGTTCCACCCCCGGAGCCTGGTCTGCCTCCCCGGTGAAGGTGATCCTCTGGCCATGCTTCATGCCTTTGTCCACGTGGACTTCGAGAATCTTGACCTCCTTGATCACCTTCTTCCCTTCACACTTCTTACAGCGGTCCTTCTCACTGATCACCTCTCCTGCAAAGAGACGCCGCCCGGGCTTCCAGCTGCGCTGCTGCGCTGCACTCTTAAGCAAGACAGGTCTCCACTCATCGCATACATCTCCTGAAAGTTCCTTTCACTGCTACCTTTGTAACAAAAACTGACCTGAGGGGTGGAGCTACCCAAGTGTCTTCCATTTCCCAGTACAATGTATCCTAAAATATGTTCTTGGCTCCTGACTCTAGAGTTAAAACAGAGCCTAAGGGCTCTGGCTGGGTAACCAGTTCGATTCCCATCAGGGTGCGTGCCTGGGTTGTGGGCCAGGTCACCAGTTGGGGGCGTGCAAGAGGCAACCAATCAATGTGTCTTTTGCACATCAATGTTTCTCTCTTTCCCCCTTCCTTCCCCTCTCTCTAAAAATAAATAAAAATCTTTTAAAAAGCCTAAGTGTTACGAAAACAAAATAGATGGTCAGATGCTGGGCTTGTACAAATGTTTCCTGACTTTTTGTTTTCAGTCTTATATTCATGTGAGTTTAACAAATGGACAGAGAACCCAAATAAAAAATTAAATGTCTTTTACGGTGCACCACTGCCCTCTTTAGCTGGTACTGGGTTTTATCCATCTCACAGACAGAAACCGCTCAGGTGTGCAGTTGGGGACACCCCCCTCTTTAGAGCCACCATCACTGAGAATCCCCAAAGCCAGGCAGATTGTGGCTGCAGGCGAGCACCCCCGCACCACATCAGGACCGCATACGCGGCTTCTTTCTCCTCCTCCGTCTTCTTCTGAACCCTCCGATTAGTGTCTAATCAAGTTAAATGGAAGGTGTACATAGTACATGGGGAAAAACCAGTGTCGATTTCTAGTGGCCGATTGTCGGCACACCTTAATGCGTGGAGGACGTGCACAATCAGTAAGTGCAGAGCCTGGCCCTGCCAAGTGCATTCTGCGAGTCTCAGCTCCGCAGATGCAGATGACCTGGCAGACTGGCTGACTCGGGCCTCTCGACAGCAGAACATTAGCAACCGTGCAGGGGTCAAGTGCACCGAGCACCGCCGGCAGGCAGGTGGTATGCAATGTCTCCAAGTGACTGCCCACTCCGGAGCAATCTGGGAAAGGGGGCTCTAATGCCGCGCCAGCCAGGACGGTGGCCACCTTAGGCTGAAGTCAGCTAAAGGAAAACCATGCAACCCCTGTCCACCAGCCACACTTCACATACTCAGTAGCCAAGGGAGGCTAATGATCTCCGTTCTGGATGTTACGTACACAGCACACTCCCCTCCATCATCGCAGAAAAACCCTTTTGGCCAGTAGTGCTCGAGGGGCTGCAGGCCACACCGCCCACGCCCTGCCTGTGCGAGTGGCGTCCACCTGGGGGACAGGTACGCCCAGCGCATCCTCAGAGTCTCCTTGAAGGGCACAGCTCCAGAAGCCGAGCACAGAGCCTGAAACACTCCCTTCTGCGAGGAGAGGTCTGACCCCACTGCCCAGCCTCAGAAGCTACCTGGGGCTCACGGTAACACCTCTCATCGGGCGGCGACGGAGCGCTTTGCTGCTCCCTCTTTACCGCACACCCCCTTTGAATCGGAAGGGACCAGCCCCGCTGCCCATCCCTGCCGTTAGGAGGAGCGCTTCGCCGAACCCAGGACTCGCTGTTCACCTGTGCTCACTGGGCCTAACGTGACAGAGCAATTATCTTCCCTTCCCCTTCCAGAACGCTCTGTGGCTTCTCTTCGGTAAGGCGATACGGAGCCCGCGGGCACCTACCTTCTCCGTTACAGTCGGAGCACACGGACTGCATCTGCTGCACCATGCCCGGGGCCAGCTGCCGGATCATGATGCGGACGCCTCGGCCCCGACAGGCACTGCACTTCTGCACGGCCCCCGACTTCCCGCCTTGGCTGAAGCAAGCAGAAGGGTCCGTCAGACTGTTGCCCAGACCCCGCCGGGGGCGGTGCCGGGCAGGCACCGTGCTCCGCACGGCCACCTTCACCCCTAATGACTGCCCATGGCACCAGCTTCCAGGGGCACCAGAGAGTCCTGTCTTGGGGAGTGAGTTTTCAATCACGAACAACTTTACCTGGTACAGACTCAACGCGCCACGGAAAGAACAGACGGGTTTCACTTCCTAAACCGGAGCACACACTTACCCATTGCACGCACTACAGAGGACATTTTTGCTGAGCTGTAGTTTGGTTGTCTTGCCATTATACAGGTCTTCTAAAGACACCCTGGGGAAAGAAGGTTTGGGTTCGATCAGATTTAGCCACGTTCTCGTATCCGAGACAAAACGGTAGCCAGAACAGCAAAGTCCCTGCAACCTTTGGAACAAGCACAAGACACCAGCTGACCAGCTTCACGGCTCTGGATGGTGCAGCTGGTACGCAAGGCCGGAGCCCACTGCACTGGGCCCACGGATGGCTGAGCAGCATTTTCTGATACAGCTGGTAACTGCACAGCCTCCCAGCCTCACGTGGAGCCCTTGGCCAGGTCTGACCGCTAAAGGAGGTGCCCCCATTTTCCAGGACAAAACAGGCAGAGAAGTTAAGTAACTTGTCCAACACCCCGCAGGCAGCCTAGCACTAGGGTTCACACTCCACTGTAAGGCCTGCTCCCTCCCGGAACAGCCTAGAAAGGCTATGGAGTCACAACCTCAGAGTGCACTCAGCGTGCACGTCCCAAGTAAACAGACAGGTGGCCTTACCCACGGTGTGACAGAGGAGAGAAAGAGCAGGTTTTCAACAGAGCCTACGACAGGTTTGAAGGTGCCGAAGAGCCCAGGAGTTATGAGCAAAACTGTGAATTTAAATAACTTTTACCACCACATTTTCAAAGAGGTCTATGACCCCACAGAGATCCAAGTTAAAAATATTAACGATACACAGCCAATGAAACCCAACTTGCCTCCACTCGTTCACTGCACGTGAATTACAGGACCCTTCGCTCCAGAGCCACCTCCACACACCTGCGCACTCCATGTCTCAAAACCCCCGTCACGCGTTTTCTTTGGTCTTACCCTTCTCACTGTTTTAAAATCCTCCTCAGTAGTTCCGATTTACTTTAAAACAGAGAAACAAAATAGTTGGAAGTATTCTGCAGAGCACATATATTAGTTTGTGATATTCAGACTTCCTCAAAATTGTTATCCCAAGCTACACTTTGTATATTCTAGGCAGCGTAAGAATAAAACACATACAGACCAACGTGACCTACGCTTCCAAGCAATGCCACTATCTACAGCTTGACCTTGGACAAGAGCACCAGGCTGCACTGTCCTTTAACCAAATCACCGACAGAAAACAAGTAGGTTTCCCCTTCTTCCCGACATTTTAAATGATGATCAGTATGCAAAGCCACTATCTGAGAGGCCAGAAAAACCTTCATTTCAACAAACGTGGCGAGAGCCCCGGCTGGGCAGCGCCGCTGCTTAGAGCATCATCCGGGTACGTCAAGGTTACAGGTTCAATCCCCAGACAAGGCACACACATGAAGCAACCAATGAGCGTGCAAAGGAGCGGTACGACAAATCCATGTTTCTCTCTTCCTCCTCCCTCTCAAAAATCAATTTACAAAAGCAAAGAAACAAAAAAATAAACCATGAGCAAGAAAGGAGAAATGAGGGTAACGGTGTGGCGAAGCTGGCACCTCTAGAGTGAACTGAACTGGCACAACCTTCCGTAAGGAAACAGTGTATTTATCTGCCTGCAACACTGAGACCTGCCTGGGAGTCTCTGCCAAGGAGAGACAGAGCAGCATAAAAACACAGCGGCACTGCCGATTACAGAGAAAAACTGGCAGCGCCCCCCAGAACAGATGAACAGTTAAGTCAGTCACAGAGTGGGATATTGTAAAGCCGCCCGAAAATGAGTGCTGCGATCAGGGAGATTTTAAATGACGTTAAACCAGCAGGAAGAGCAGCTGCGTGCAGCGTGAGCAGTGACGCAGAGGACACACGGAGCACCGCAGGGCGCAGCAGACACCCCCAGCCCCATGGGCCGCTCGGGCCGTCTCCCCGTCCCAGAGAAACTGAACGGCTGACCCGCACCACACGACTGCTCTCGGGACGCCAGCCGAATGGCGCTTTATGTCGGAGGGCGAGTTCTCCTGAGCGCAGACGAAGTTAAAACGAGACCCCCGCAGCGTGACAGAGGTGCTTTCCCTCCTCCGATCTCCTGGAATGAAGAGGTAGCATGAGATACTTTAAATACTTGAGATTCAGTCTCCTGCGTCTGCTGGTAAAACTGTTACTACCTTACAAACAGACAACAGGACACATGACCTCGCAGACTGCACTGCGTATCAAAGCCACTTCCGTGCTGTAGCAGGCTCACGGGTTCCCAGGCTAAGATCAAGGTCAGACACCGTTTGTGTGTTGGCAGGTCGGTGTCAGGCTCAAAGCCAGCGGGCTCCTGGGAAACCAATTTAGGAGAGTTGTCAATGACGACAAGGAGGAGGAGCTGTGACACGTAAGCAAACCAGCCGGCCAGTCACTCGCTTTCTAAGTTTTTACACCCAAAAGACCTGGAAGATTTAAATACTTCAAAGAGGAGTCTTCACAACTGAAAATGCAAACCATGAAGCATGCCTCCAACGCACATTAACAAAGCCACCTTCCCGCTCGGCAGAAACACCCACCCTCCTCTCACTCGTGCGGCGAGGCGCGCCGCCGGCCTGGCCCTCCAACTCAGCCACCCAAGGAGGACAGCGGGGCAGAGGGAAGCTTTAATTTTTCGGCGAAGGATGAAATGTTTGACACCCTTTCTCTTCCACTGAGCATTACTGCTTGGATAAAAGTGCTTAAGGTTTTGAGAGGAGAAACACGACGCTTACTTGAGAGGGTGCATCATGTCCTCCCCTCTCCTCCGGCCGTTCCGACTTCTGTTCTGGTTGCCCATGAAGCCGAACAGCCCGCCACCGAAGATGTGAGAGAAGATGTCGTCCATGCCACCACCTCCGCCGCTCCCTTCCCGAAGCCCTTGCTCTCCATATCGGTCGTACAGCTCGCGCTTCTCAGGATTTGACAGCACTTCGTACGCAAAACTGATTTCTTTGAACTACGAGAAGTAAAACAAACAAAACAATTGGATTTTCAAATAGGAGAGTTGGGGAGGCTACAGGAATCCAGAATCCACTTAGTTCTGGAAGTTACAGGTTGTCTTTCGTTTGGTTACCACTGAGCACCGCCCAGAATGTTGTATTCCTGTTACAAACTTGGCTCGTGGGCATAAACGGACTGTTCTTACAACATTCCTTTTATCAAGGAGGGCAACTGAAGTTGAACACTGAAAACTCGAGGGTAAAAAGTCTCCAATAACTTACTTTGTCACCAGCATTTGGATTCTTATCAGGATGGTATTCCTTGGCTAACTTTCTGTATGCCTTCAATAAAGAATAATAAAAAAAAAGGTTACAGACAAAGACTGGTTTACAGATTTGTGCGTACTAACTTAATAACCGCTCTTCCGAGAAGCAATGCTCTAAGACCATTACCTTCCAAAAAACCTCTCCCTCACTGGGATTTGCCACTTTCATACAGTTTACTCGCTCATCTGACACAATAAAGCAGACAGCCTTTACACTTGAAAATGGGGTACAGCGGAGCCAGATACAGACAATGAAACAGTGCCGAAGAGAAAAACCAAACACTGGAAAACTCCGTGTCTTCACTATGGTCAAACGCCTTCGATGGTCAGGGACCGGGTCAAGAGGACTCCAGCCAAGTCTTAAGAGAAACGCTCAGTAGGCTTTACAGACCACAAGGCATTACAACTAAAAACTAAGCCAGGGGAAGAATCCCTGCTCCCGAGGGCTCCTCTAGGTGCAACACCAGGAAAAAGCCAAGAGGGGCTCCCAGTTCGGGTCCTATTTTCACGTGGGGGCTAAGTGGGGGTCTCAGCGAGGGAAGCGAAATCGCGGCGGCCGAGCTGCCCCGCACTCCGGCTTCATTCACGGACCCAGGAATTATATAACAGACCGGCATTTCCGGCGAGGCAACAGGAAATCCCTTCTGCGCTCAAGCGTCCCCGTCCCGCCGCCTAAGCAGCAGCCTCGTTTCCTCCGCTCGCGGTGCGGCTACTCCGGGCCCCGGGAGGATGCCCCGGGGGGTCACCGCCTGCCTCCGGGGCCGCGAAATCCTCCGCTGTCAGCCTCGCAGCTCGGCACCGCGCGACAGTGAGGCCTGCCACTTATTTTTAGTCGGCGGACACTCAGGTGTTTGGCTGGGACCCATGCTCCTTCCGGAAGCGGGTGCATAACCTCTGGGTTACCTGCCCAGACAATGCGCCCGAGCACTGACCCCATGGCGCCCGGGTCACCGCCGAAGGGAGGAAGGGCGAACGCCCGGCTCCCAGGAAACACCCCACCTGCCCCGCCGCCCCGGCGGGCGGCCGTGACCCCGCCCGACGCGGCGCCGGCGTCCGCGGCGTGGACGTCTCTCTCGCGGCCGGGCGCCTCGGTCCAACCAGTTTTTCCAGGCTGGTGACCCCGGCGCTCGCCGGGGGCGGGCGGGAGGAAGGAAGCGTTCCGTCTCGTGTGCGCAGCGGTGGGTTGTATTTGCTGCCACTGCGGGCGGGCGGGGCCGACGGCCCAAGGTCAGGAGAGGCCAGGGCGCGCGGCCCGGAGCCGGCGGGTCTTGCCGCCGCCGCCGCCCCCGGCCCCGACCCGGCCCCGGCTCGCGGGCCGCCGCGGAGGGCGGCCTGGCCGTCCCGGCCGCGCAGGCCCGCGCCCTCACACCCCGCCCGGCCGGCTCGCTCCCGGGTACCTTCTTCAGCTCGTTCTCGCTGGCGCCGGGCGGGACGCCCAGGATGTCGTACAACTTCGTGTCGACCACGTTCGCCATGGCGACCGGCCGGGCAGCGCTCGGGCAGGAAGGCGGCGGAGCTGACGGAGCGGCGTCGGCGGCGGCAGCGCAGGCCGAGGAGACAGCGAGGGGGAAGCGGGGGCGGGGCTACACTCTGACCCGGCGCACGCCGCGCCGTGGCGTCACCGCGCGGAGCCGTCCCCAGGCGTTGGAGGCGGCCGCTGGGTGGGGCGGGGCTGGTGACGTAGCGGGCCGGGTTCTCGCGGCCCGGGGGGCGCGTACCCCGAGAGCGGAGCGCGCAGGCTCCCGGAAGTCGGCTTTCTCGGGAAGGTGTTCGCGGAGCCGTCCGGGCTCGCGGGTCGTCCTCACCGCCCCCGGCCCCGGGCACGCCTGGGGTCTGGTGCCTGCGGACTTGGGTGGAAAACCACCACCGGTCTGTCGCGTGTGTTTTGTACCAGGCCATTTCCAAACGGTCGCCAAAAGGAGTCAACTAGTTACACCCAAGAGCACAACAGTCACATGCCACTGATTTTGTTTCACCCGACCCCAGACGTTACTTAACTGCTAGTCTTAAGGGGGAACAGCCGCAGTGCATCATCGAATACAGCACCGGGACTGGTTTCCCGGAAGACAGTTTTTCCAGGGCCGGGGTGAGGAGCATGGTTTCGGGATGATTCAAGCGCACTACACGCGAGCTCACCTCCTGCTGTGGGGCCCAGTTCCCGGCAGGCACGGAGGGGCCTGGTCCGTGCCTGCCGGAAGTTGCGAACCCCTGAGCTAATAGACGACTTTGTAAGGTGTAATTCATCACACTTAATGGAATAAATGCCTTTATGGAGAAAAGGGGCGACATACTAAACCTGACAAGCTAGGGGGAGGCCTGGTGGCCGGCCTTACAAACTCGGAGACCCAAAGTAACTACATGGGATGGTCTGAAATAAAAACTTTTTAACCAAAAGCAGTTCATGGCGGGTAGTCACGTCCTAGGCTGGTATTTTTCCCAAACAGGGTCAATCTTTATCTTAACCGAGCGCGTCTATTGTCTTTTTGCATCTATAATAACACCTTTAGAATATGAAAGTAATTTACTTTTTTTTCTGGACCCCTTTAAGGTACAACCACCAAACCAGAGCAGAGACCACAACCCCCAGGACTGTCGTGTTGTTAATAGTAACCTAACTACCCTATACCCACCTGTGTAAAGGAAATATGTCTCTGTTTATTTCACGTTTCATCCAATCCCAGAGATTTCCTGGCTTTGCTCTCTCACCTCCCTAGTCTACCATCAGTGAGTTTCATGCAATCCCCTTACACCTCCCTCTTTCATTTGTAATGTATCAAAGAAGTGGTACAACTGCTGTTTGGGGGAGCATATTCTCAGTCTGTTGAGATTTTGCTTCCTGGCAATTGTCAGTTTGGCTCAAATAAACTCATCAAAACATTACAGATCTGAGTGTTTCTTAGTTTCTGAGTGACCCCATCAAATTCCTAGTCCACGTTTAGATGTTCACAATTGTTTCACGTCTGTTCACGATTGATTTGCAGCCTGTATATCCAAACCAAGATTCACCTGTTGGATCTGGATCCTGTGATTAAGTCTCTAACTTGAGAACTTTAAAATTAGCTAAGCTCTAGCTGGTGTGGTTCTGTGGGCTGAGTCCCAGCCTGTGAACCGAAAGGTTGCCGGTTCAAGTCCCAGGTAGGGCACAGGCCTGGGTTGCGGGCCAGGCCCCCGCTTGGGGGTGTACAAGAGGCGACTGATTGATGTTTCTCTGCCTCTCTCTTTCTCTCTGCTTTCTCCTCTCTCCAAAATTAAATAAAATCCTAAAAAAAAAAATTAGCTAACACTGGAGGCGTAGCTGGGGTGCACAATGGGTGCCAATGTTGGTGCCCATTGATTGACATCAGCACACGAAAATGATGTGTCCCTCCCACAAGCGGCAATGTCCAGCTCACAAGTTGCAATGTCCAGCTCCCTGGACTGGGGCAGGGGAGCGGGGAGTATTACAAAAGAATGAGCCATTGTGCCTGCCTTCGGCCCACTGGAGACTTATGGATACAAAAAACAGGATGTTCCGATCCTTTGGAACCTGAACTGGTGGGTAGTCCAGACCAGCGTCTCAGGACAGCGCAATCTCTCTCCCTTGGCGTTCCTTCAGACCTGGTTGTGGAGGCCTCGGGTGCCGTGCTGACGAGCTCGCCAGGGTATCCTGGACACCCTGGGGAGTAATCGATGTGAGGTGACTGCACCCCTCACTCCTCTTTCTTTCCTTCCCCACAAACCCCACCCGAAACGCTGCCCTCCCAGGGCCGTCTCGCTGGTTCCCACAGCCTGGTGAGCACTGCGTCCTCACTGGAGTCCCAGCAGCCTCGGCCTGTGCTTTTCAAGGACAAGTCTGCTGTGCTCTTTCAGTGGTGTTTCGGTGTGAACTGAACTCCCTTCGTGGGCTGTAGGTTTCTCGGGGGAAATTCCGTGCCCCACGAGGTCTGGCTGAGACTGTGGTAGAGGCCTCAGTGATTTCAGTCTCCTCGCTTCCCTCTCACCGTGTTGAGAAGCATCGGGCTGCGGTGGACCTAGAACGCTTGGGCTGCTACCCTGGCTCCTCTGCGCATTAACAACGTGGCCTCGGGCAGGTTACTTTTCCGAGGCTGATTCCTCACCTGTAGAGCCTGAATTCACTAGTATTCACATCGCTGGCTTGTCTGAGGGTTAAAGAGTTAAGTCAGAGAGAGCACTTAGAAAACAGGAGCTGAAAGGAAGGGTCCCTTCAGCTTTTTGCCCGTTCGCCTGTGGGCTGTGCCCACACCTCTGTCCATTGTCTTCATCCATTTCAATTCCTGGCTCCCCGCACCCTGCCCCACCGCCTCGGGACTCCCCAGTTCCCTCTAGATCCTGTGCGGACTGGCCTCTGTCCTTTTCCGTGGTCTCCTTCTCAAGGGCTCCCTGATTGTCAAAAGGACCACACTCTCTTCCGCTGCCCGGGCCTCCAGTCCTACCCAGCGCGCCCCTCTGTCAGCGACCTCCACCCAGTTTCTCTCTCTCTCTGTGCTGAAGCGTCCAAAAGAGCTGGACTTTTCTCAGCTCTTTCTGTTTTACTCAATTGTTTTTCCTTTTTTTGCGAGGGGAAACCCCCTCACGTGGGTTTACTTGGGCTTCAGATCCCGTAGCTTAGGGCAGCTGGGGAAATTC
>PVKM010025310.1:0-20204 GCA_004027735.1 Carollia perspicillata | reverse complement strand
CTTATTTTCAGGGGGTTTCCCTTCTCTGTGTTTATTATAAGTGCACACATTGAATTTGTCTCATATCCTCGTGCACTTACTGAATCTTTTTGTAGGATAACACCCTGAAACGCAGTGCATCATTTCCAACCTACAAAGCCACCTTTGATTTGGGTACCACCATTCCCTTTCACAACTGAGGGTTTTGTACCTAAAGGGTTAAGTGAGTGCCTGATTGGGGAATGCGAATCCTGATTTCCCAGTTTTCCCACATGCCAACATGCTTATCACTCACCACACTGCCTCTCCTGCTAGTTTGGAAAATGTTTTTTTTTTTAAAAAAGGTTATTAATGTTGGAATTGTCAGGAGGATTACTGGCGTTTTCCAGCTAATAGCAGTTCTATGGAAGTAGAATACTGGGGACATATTTCAGGCAATTTCTGTTTTCACCTGGCCCCTCCGCTGAGGACATTAACGTGAAAGTTGAGGGGCTATTTTTAGCAGGCTACTTCTAAGCACCCTGGGAGGCTGCGAAATCGCCTCTCACTCTCCCCGGAGGAGGCTAGGAATTGCTTGCCCACTGTTTTGTTCCGAAGGAAAAGACACAGACCATCTGGGCCAGTAAGTTGGGTCCAGAATTGGACTCATGTTTATTTTATTTAACAAACGTGTGCTTGAATTATGCGAGTTGAATTTGAGTTGGTTGAATGCCACGTTTAATGCACTCAGGGGTGCACAGATTTCTTGCAACCCTGTGATGAGTGGCTTTATAAAACAAAGAATGCTTTGATAATGTGAACAAATTTCCTTTATGTTGAAATGGAACGTATTTTTTCTTTACTTAAGTCAGAGAACCCTGAGCTCAGTCATTTGTGTCTCAGAGTATGTTGGCTGGTTTAGCATTATTAGTTAACAGTAATGGGGAATATATATGTTGTTAAATAGATAGGCAGATATAGTCCAGCCTCTCACTCCAGAGTTTCCAACCAAACAGCGTGGCCAAATGGGGCAATTTAGAAGAGGTGGTTTTAGGTAAACACCCCCAGCCAGGAGGACTGGGGCTGTGGACGTGGGGTGCTCCTCATCCCTGTGTGTGGGTTGCGGGGCCCATTCCTGCTTCACTGGGACGGCTTGAGGAGGAGGAACTCTTCAGTTACTGAATCCACAGTCCAGGAAACAGATGGAAACAAGGGAGGCTGTGGCCGACGCTTTTTCGCACTAGCAACATGACAAGCTTAGAGAGTATGATAAAATACTTTTAGTGCAATATTACCATTTTGTGCTTGACAGCATCGGTTCCCATGTGCTTCTACACTAAAAAATCAGTCAACAATTCATTCTGCAACTGGAAAGGCCTTTACAGTTCGTGGAATTTTGGGTGTGTGCTGATCCTAAAGATTAGCTGGGGGAAACAAGACCCACTTTCGACGTTGACCAATTTTAATCAGTTGGCTTAAGATGCTTTGATCTTGGAAAATATTATTATTCTACATGAAAAGCAAGCACGATTCATCACAATTTGGTTAATACACCTAGTTGGATATCATTCTGAAATGAGTTTTTAGTGTGTCTCGTGTTATAATCTTGATCCTCTGAGTTGACGTTTATCAGTCTTGGGAAGGCCTTGACCCTTGTGTTGCTCTTAGTTTAGTTTTGGGAAAATAACTGAGCATGCATAATACCACGAATAACTTTGCAATCCTATTACCCCTGGTTCTGGAGTTCTAGTCTGCGGAAATAAAAGCCCTAGAAAAGGAAGGTATGTGTGCAGAGATGTTTATTGCAACACTCTTATGGAGGCAAAACATTGGGAACGTCTTAAGTCATTACACTGTGGAGGTGCACGCAACTATTAAGCCAAATACTTTGCATCTATATTATGATCTTGGAGCCCATATATGCGACCGTGATTAAAGGGGAAAAATCTAATAACAGATTACTTTTTTAAATGAGAAAATAGAACCTCATACATGCATGTATATATGAGATACATTTCTCATAGATGTGTGTTATCTCAGCAAGATGGGAATGAATGGGAAAGAGGGGTTAACATTTTTCCCTTTATGTATATCTCTGCCTTGTTTGACTTGCTATAATGAGCATTATTGCTTTTTAAATTTAAATATCTCATCAAGTAAAAACATACACACACAGGAGTCTTGCTTTTCTTATTTTGTGACAGGAGATAAGACTACACTTCAATGTGATAATGTAGTTATTCTGATCAGTAGAACATATATATTTTAACATAATTTATAGGTCTTTAGATACCTGTTAAAGCCTCAACATTTAGGATGGTATTTTTTGGCTGTTTCAGCCCACGCTCTCTCCACTGATTTCTCACTACATGTGTTTAACTCCAGCAGCCAAGAGGCTTTGTTGGGCTCTGACTTCCTGTGGTTACATTAAAGGAATACAGCGCCCACCTCTTGGTTCTGACCCCTCCCCTCCCCTCTACTGGCCCCTTAGTGTGAGAGTTTTAGCACAGCTTAAATCAATCTATGGCCGTTTGCTGGTAAGAATGGCAATCACAAAGATGAGCCCTGAGAATAAGCACTTCTTGTTTAATTAGAACATTAAAAAAATTGGAAATTTCCCTACCATTTTTTAAAATGTGCTTCTAAAACAGTTTCTTTGTTTACCTCCTGCTGATGTGCAAATAAGAAAATCCTGTTGTGAGAATGTGAGATACGCATTCCGCAGGCGGGTTCCCGCTCCGCTCAGGGTTGCCTCTGTGTTCCCAGGAAGCCATAAAAAGGAACACCTTATCGAGAGGCCTTCTACACACGGCGGTGTAAGTAATCCCAGGGCCGGGGCCACAAGGTTGAGCAAGTACAGTGTAAGTCAGTCATGGCCGTGTTTAATGAAGCATCTATAAAGGATATGGAAACGAGATCAGAAGCTCAGGTCTCACAGATTTAAAACCTAAAGACAGTAATGTTTGGGTTAAAACTTGAGCATGCAGTTTGGCAGTAAGGACGAGAAAACAGGACTCGTTGTCAGCTTGCTGGGTCGGGATAATACAGTAAAATGAAGAGCAGAATGATTAGAGAGAACATGGAGAATTATGCACAGTTTTGAGCAGATGGGTTTAGTCTCAAACTAATATGGCTGTTTTCTAATTACAACCATGGTATAAAAATTCATTCAGTCATTCATTCATTCTGAAAAATGTATGCTGAGCATCATCTTCCAGCAAGGCCAGTGGGCTGTGTGTGAACCCGGGGTCGCTTAGCAGATTCAGAAGGCAGGTGCTGAGGGAAGCAGCCGTGGGGGTGGAGAGGAAGGAGGGGTCTATCATTCACAAATGGCATAAGAGGTTTTAGAGTTTCCAACTCTGCCTTTCCTATGAGTCCTACAAGACCTAGCCACACCCCACCTCATGCATTTTGCTATCCCACTTTTCAAGAAAAAAAAATTGAATATTTTCTTTTGCCTCGTTTATCGCTGAATCAGTTTTGTATTTTCAGCTTTGATATGGTAATGATGTGGAAACTTGAATAGGAAGGAAAACTGCCCTCCTATTATCTCCTAAACACTAACTGATTCTTAGAAAAATGCACAGAGACAGCCTTGGGGATTTTTATCCTAAGCAACTTTTTTCAAGAACTAAAAGACTTCTGGAAATAGCAGTGGCATTTCAGAACTTTTAGATTCAGGTGAACTTTACCACTAGTCTACCATGTACAGGGGTGAGCTCCTCACAGATTAATAAAAATTGCTGTCAAATCAAGGTGCTAAAATAAAACTATTAGGGGAATCAGTTATTATGTAAGTAATTATGCTAAGTAAGGTGCTTTGCTCCAGGAAACTGAATGTTCCTTTTCATGTTTTGCCGAATGAAACTTCTGCTAGAAACCCTGCTTAATCTAAGAAGCTGATTAGGTAGAGGAAAAATGCTGCCATAAAGGTGCATTGAAATGAACTCGATTAAGTTAATGCAATTATACTAATATGTTTCGTGTTATGTAATGTGTTTTTTTAAGTAAATGAATTTTGCAAAAAAGAAGAAAGAAGAGAGAGGATAGAGAGGCCAGGAACATGAAAGCTGAAGTCTATTTTTAATGGGGACAGATCCGTCCAGACTTCTGGGAGTCTCTCCAGAGATGCTGAAGAAAGGAGGGGGCACCTGGGGCGAGGAGGCACCTTCTGCAGAGGCTGCTCTGGTAGGGGCTGTCTTCCTAACCCATTCTTTGTATTTTATGCAGCCCGCCTCCAATTTATGAATGGCTTGCAATCCAAAGGTTCACATGTATAGCCGTTATTTGGAACTCAGAAGGTGTCATCCCAGGGAACAATGTTATAAATGCCGCTCAGCCTACCAGGCTATCACTGGCTGAAGTATCGCACACTTGCCATGGATAGTGACAGCCAACTACTGTTGCCATGCCAATAATTAAAGCCAAAAGTGCAGTACCATTGACTTGGCCCTGGTGTTTGAGGGTAAGCAGATTCAATTAAAAAAGGATGAGCCAGTAGTCTATGACAACTTTTGCGGCTGCTAAATTATTCTGGGGGTAAACGTGCAGAGTTTGGGGTCAGGCAGGCTTGGACCCACATCTGTATTTCTCTCTTTCTTTCTAAGCTACTTACTAGTCATGGGCAGGCTTGTCCATCTCGCAAAGGTCACCTGGGGGTGACAATGGTGTCTCCTTGGAGCACTGCAATGAGAGCTAAATGAGCATTGGGCACAGGTGTTAGGTCATTATGTGTTATTAATAACATATTAATAGGCACGATTATGAATATCTATCATAATGCTGATTGTTATGATAGATAATAATTATTATTCCTTATGCATGGCTTTCGACCTGTTCCACTTTTCTCTCAGAGAGATTATAAACTTGGAGAGCAGAGATGTTTGTTACCTACTTCGGTAAATCCCCAAATGCAATGTACATCAAACGCAGACACTGTATTTTTTCAGGTGTTGACAATGATATGCTTGTTCGAAGGCTTGAGAAAGGAAAAACTCTACTCTCTGATTATTTCAGAACTTCTTCTTTCTATTTGCTACAGGCACCTCCCTAGTGCTTGGGGCAGGGTGTTTGGGCTCATACGGAGTTCAAGGGGATGGACAGGGGAAAGAGGAGAGAAAATTCTCCCTGATACTTAGATAGATGTTGAAAGGAGAAAGAGAAGAAAGAATCAAAAAAAGTGTATGTATCTAAGAAAAAGATGACCAGGCAGAATTTGCTGAAGGAGAGAAGTAAGAGAGTAATGTGTAAAAAGTCCCGGAAAGAAAAGACAGTGATGTGGAAGTTAGTACCTCCTATTGAACAGCAGGTGGCGTGTCATCAACTTGGAGCAACGTGTTTGGAGTTAGGAACCAGGTGGATGGACCAATCGGCAGTAGGAAGGGGAGGTTCGTGCTATCTGATCACGTGTGCATGTGATGGATAGACACGATTTGGGAATTTCTACTGAAGGGAATGCCTCGAATAGGCAGGCACCAAGGCCCATCGGGACGTCTCTGAGAAACTGAATTCAGGGTGCTCAAGAAAGACTATGCTTCCCCTCATCTTCCTGCATCCTTTTAACCTGATAGTTTCACCACTTTGGTGACTGGCTATCAAATACTGGGCCCAGGACCAGACAACTGAGACAGTATGGAGGTAGCATCTGGCTTTGTTCATGGATGGCCAGGCTTTTCTGCTCTGGGTCCTTTTTTCTTGATCACATTTCTCCATGATGTCTTCCTCCTCTTTGTGTAGATGGTGAAAGTACTCAAGTGTGATTGTAGGTCTAGTACGGCTTTTCTTACATAAAAAAAGATCTCAGTTACAAATGAACAGCCAACATCCATTTATCAGAGAGACAGTAGAAAAAAGCTGATGAGCATAAAAAGGGGAAAACACCTGTATGTGGCCCCAACTCCCAAAGATAACCACTATTAAACATTCGCTATATGAAATATTTCAGACTTTTACACATGTTGACAAATTTTCTTAGGGAAATTAGATCATACTGGATTAACTGTTTTGTAACTTGTGTTTTTCACTTAATTACTGTTGAATATTTTTTCATGTTAATATAGTTCAAACATTTTATAATGATGGCAAAGTGCTATGTCTTATAAATATGTTATAATCTATTCCATTACTTTTGGCACATAGATTGTATCTAATTTTTAAACAGTATAAACAATGCTGTGAGAAATATTCTTATACATGTGAAAATCCATACCATATTCTTGAGGTATATTTCTAGAACAAAAACTTATGAACCAAAGGGTATATATATATTTTTAAAAGTTTTGCTAATATATTACAAAATTTTCTTCCTTACATGTTGCAACAGTTTATACTCTTGCTAGCAGAGTATAAAGGTGCCATTTTCCAAACCTCCTAGAAACATCGGGAATTACCAATTTTTTATTTTTGTCAAGTTTGGAGGTAATATATTGTATCCTGTTTTGTAACATAGATTATTTTTAGGATGCTGAACTCTTTTTCATATGTATACTGGTCAATTATATTTTTTTCTAATATCTTTTGCCCACTTGTTAATTATAAATACTATTTATATGGTAAGACTATTAACCTTTTACCACACAGGATTCATTTTTAAATCTTATTTTGTCATTTGTGATTCAATTTTGATTATGGTGGGGTTATTTTTGATATACTTTTTACATTTTGTTTAAATATTTAAAATTTTCCTTTATGGTTTCTGCTTTGGTGATCATCATTAAAGTAAATTTCATGATAAAAGTATTTAATCATGATTAAAATTAGGAGGATTATTTTAAAAACCATAATTGTCTTCAAGTTTGCGTGTGGTTTTATTTAACTCTAGTCTACCAGTTGGTTTGCGTATAATGTGAGGTATAATTGCATCTCTATTTCTCATAGTAATTAACTATTCAACCACTTATTGAATAAGTCATTTTCCCCCGCTGGGTTTGAAAACCATACTTAACAAGTAAAGATTTTAATATAGTTCCTGTATCTGTATTTCTGGGCTTTCTGTTCTGTTCCAATGCTCTACCTCCTTTGACCAGTATCACATTTGTACTTTTTGAAGGTTTTAGGCTATTTAATACCTAGAATCCCCTCCTTGTTGTTTTCTAAAATTTTCTTTGCTATTCTCAGTTTTTTAAATCCTTTCAAATAAACTGCAGGATTTCTTTTTTGGCCTGTTTAAAAGGTCTCTTTGAGAGTTCAACCAAAATTTAATTGTATTTATAAATTAAATGGGGAAGAACTGGCATCTTTATATTGTTGAGTTTCAATCCTGGAAAACTGTATAACTCTCCATTTATTGAAATGTTTTCTCAGTGGAGTTTTATTCATTTTAAAAATATTTTTTAAAGATTTTATTGATTTATCTTTAGAGGGGAAGGGAAGGAGAGAGGGAGAGATATATCAATGTATGGTTGCCTCTCGTGCATCCCCTGCTGGGAACTGGCCTGCAGCCCAGGCATGTGCCCTGACTGGGAATCAAGCTGCGATCCTTTGGTTCGCAGGCCCACGCTCAATCCACTGAGCTACACCAGCCAGGGTCATTTAAAAAATATTTTATTCATTTTTTTATTCCTAGAAATTTTGTTATTGTTGTTGCCATTATGAATGAGATTTTTTCCATTATGTTTTTAAACAGTTTTTGGCTGTTATATGGAAAATTCTATGAATTCTGTGTGTTTATTTTATAACCTCATCTCACTTACATTTCTTTCTAATTATTCTGTATTTAAAACATTGAAAAATGTTGATTCTATTGAGTAAATGATTGTAACATGTACAAGCTGGATAATTTTGTCTCCTGCTTTCTCCCAATTTTTCTTTACTTTCTCTTTCTTGTCTGGTTGCAATGGCTCAAATGCGCAGAATGGGACTAAATGGTGGTAGTGACAGTGAGCATCCTTTTTTTGTTTCTGGTTTTGTGTTCAGTTTGCTATAAATAAATTTAGCATGCTAAGAAAATTCTCCTAAGTCTATTTTATTAATTAAAAAAATTAATATTGAATTTTATCAAAAGACTTTTCAAGATTACCCATTGCGCTCATCCAAATTTTTTTTGATTGACTTATTTATGTCATTATGCTAATGCATTCCTTAATATTGAGATGTTTTTACATCTCTAAGGTAAACTGAATTTATATGTGAGGTTAGTCTGTGTCTTCCTTTGTTATGCTGTATCAGTTTGCTTTAAATCACAGATATTACATTAGCTTTTTACTACTTTTGTCCACTTGAACATTTTATATAGTTTGGAAATTATATGTGGCATAAAGATCAGAGAGAACTTGATTGTGCAAGTAATTCGCAATAACCATAACACTTTCTCAATAACTTTTATATTTTTCCGTGGTTATTGGCCTGTTGTTTTTCAACTTCTTGGGTCAGTTTGCCTTTAATTAACTCTTTTGGCTCTGCCCACAATATTTGATATGTGATTTTCTCATTATTAAAAAACTATAATCCTATAGTTTTTTAGGAAAAAATTAAAAAATCCTATAATTGCTTTTTTGATTGCTTCTCCAAATAATGACTTTTTAAAAGAAGCATTATAAAAATTTTCCTAGAGCTTGACTCCTTTTTGACTTATACTTTTGTAATATTTTATAGTTTTATTACAGTGTGGTCATAGAATGAGGCCATAATTTCTTTTGGGGGGAGGAGTTACTTTAGATTTTGGGGTGGCCTAATATCAAATCAGTTTTTGCAAACTTATATGTTTTCTTAATGGGATAGGCGGAAGCTCTTTCTCTTTAATCATTCACTTTTTTTATTCAGCATTGGTTCAGCTACGTGTCTCGTCCACATCAGGCACTTTATGAGCCATGGTGACATATAAAATGAGTGAGTCGTAAACTTTCCCTAACATTGTCAAAATTTAGAAAAACCATAGACATATGAAGATCTACTTACAATATAGAGTAAGAAATGCAACAGCCATGAAATGTATTCCAGCCCAGTCATGGATTGGGAACACAGAGGTGCCTAGAATACTACCATGGACCCCCGAGGAGCTTTCAGTACAAAAATGTAAAAAACAAACAAACAAACAAACAAAGATAAATTGAAGGCAGAGACAGGGTTTTTTTTGGAGGCCAAGCAACCAATTTAGGAAACCACTCTGTCATTCGGGAGTAAGTTAAGGCATACGAGAGATGTTAGAGAACAGAAAGACGAGCGGAACTTTGCCTATTTAAGGGCAAAAGAGGAAAGAAAAGAAGATGAGAAAAAGAAAAATCCACATAGGAAGCTGAAGGAAGTAGGAGTAAAACATTTTTAAAGACTTTATTTATTTTTAGAGAGAGGGAAAGGAAGAGAGAAACAGAGGGAGAGAATCATCAATGTGTGGTTGCCTCTGTGTATCCACCACTGAGACCTGGCCTGTCACCCAGGCATGTGCCCTGACTGGAAATCGAACCAGCGACCCTTTGATTTGCAGGCCAGCACTCAATCCATTGAGCCACACCAGCCAGGGTAGGAGTAAAATTTTAAGAAGCCATAAGAGAATATTTAAGGACTGCTTGGTGAGATGGATCTAATGTATCCAAGAGGATGAGGAAGAGAAAGGCCAAAAAGTGTCCAAAAACCTTGGTCTTCGGTGACTTGGGGTTTTGGTGAAGTGGGAAGAAGAAGCCAGACCATCAGCAGGCTGAGGCTTAACCGAGATGACAGACAATGGAGACAGGAAGTGTTTCTCCAGGAGCTGAGTTGTGAAGGGAATGAGTGGATTCGGGCAGTAATTATAGGAGCAGAGGAGCAATGCTTTTAGGACATAAAAACAACGTGAGCATGATTAGGTGCTGAGGAGGGTAAGCAGACAGGGAGAGAAGGCGCTGTTGGAGGCGGGGTCCTGAGCAGGTGGGAGGCACAGGGTGAGACACAAGCCCAGGGATGAGCGCTTCTGGCAGGAGGAGAGCCCCTCTTTTTGAGTCGAAGGAAATGATTGGTACCTGTTAGGCGGTCTGGGCAGAGAGGTGGGATCGATTATTCGGCAAGGCTGGAAGAGGGTGTCATTGTCCAGCCTTTGCCAGCGCTCTTGAACCTGTTGGAACAGTCCATGGTCTTGGTCTACGTTGAGAGTTGGCTCCCTAGGTGAGATCAGGATCCATCCCTCCCTCTCAGCCAATAGAACGAGAGACTCTATGATTACTCATCTGGAGGCCATTATTCCTGTGGGTCATCAGAGGATTTCAAGAAGTCTCTCCTTCGCCAGGTGGTATGAAATGGATTGTGAGCATAATTAACACAGCGGCACATAAAATGATGCATGGATGCCATAAGTTCACAGAAGTTTCTGTTACTGTAAATGCAAAGTGTATATAAATCAAGATAATATTTCAAATCTTTATAGGCCTCCTTTTCTGTTTCTGAATGACTGGTCACATCAGCACATGAGGAGAAATGTTGATGATGGTAATGTGCATTTCAACACATTATATTTTAATATCTGTAGTTTATTTCTGTTACTAACTTTGAACCCTTAAAAAGGGACATATTTTGAAGCTGGGAAAAAAAATTTCCACTTGCACATTGGGCTCTCATGTGTTGATAACAAATTAGTCCCCTGAAAGAATGGCTTGATGGAGTTTTGGGGGTCTTTTTCTGTAATTTTGGAAAAACTTCTGGTTTGATAAACACTGTAAATAATTATGAGACAAAACCCAGATATGGAAAAAATGCCACAGGCTCCTTTATTGAGTAAGATCTCACTTATTAAAAATCAAGGTTGACAGTTTGACAGGTTCATCATGGTTCAGAAATCCCCTGGGGCATTTTAACCTTTTAAAACTGTTCAAATGTTCACGTTGCCAAATGAGCTGACTCTCATATCTGCACTCTACCCTGCTCGGGCACTGATTTTGGAAAGTGTCATGGTTACTATACCAGGAAGTCAGATACCACACAAGGTCAGATACTATCCGAAGCCAGGGAGTTTAAGGGTTTTCCTTGGAGAGGGGGGAAATCAGCTTGGGTGAGAAGAACACATTCGACAAAGTGCCGCCTTGTGAGCCACCGGGGAAGCAGCAGGTGGGTCCCACGTCCCAGCACACCAAAGCGGGCAGTGGCCCACCTGTAAAGTGCTTTGTCAGTTTCACTCTCATGCCTCAGGGGATAATCTCAACAGCTCTGCTGTACCCCCAAACGTTGGCACAGTCCAACAACAGTGACGCAGAAGTTTGTTTTAAATGACCTGAAATCACGTCTATCAGCTCTTTAGTTAAGCTGGCCTTAACTTCTCACACGTTTGCCCCTCTGCATCACTTGGCACAGTGGCTCTGGCTGTGTTGATCTTAAACCTAAGCATCCACTTTTTTTTATTGCTGTTCTATTACAGCTGTCCCAGTTTTCCCCCATTGCTCTCCCCTGACTGCCCCCCTTGCTCCCACAGTCAATCCCCACCTTGTTGTTCACGTCCATGGGTTGTTTGCTTGTAACCCTAAGCATTCTTAAACTGTTAGTCTGCCTTCTTCAGAACAGTCCACTCAGTCTTGTGGCTCATCCAACATACCAGAGCCTGGGATGCTGAGAAAAAGAAACCTAGACGGAGTCACAGATTGATGTTTCTGAGGGCACTGGGAAGGGAGAGCAGTTTCCACCTGCTGCGTCAGGCGGTGTTTCCTTCTTGCTGTTGCAGAGCCCCAGTGAGAACCTGAGTAAGACGAGAGAGCACAGACTCTGCCAGGCTCCCCACGCCAACCCCTGCCCCGCCCCACAGACACAGCAGCCTTCCACTTGCCCTCCAGTGTGACTTATCAGCTGTTTGGGGGTGGAAGCTAAAAGAAAACACACTGTGGAATGTACCGCTCTGCATGCTACATGAAAGGGCTGAGCCAGCTCAGGGGTTAAGAGAAGGTTTGTGAATTAGAAGAATAATGATCTTCAGTTTCTGACCTCCTGGCACGGCGGCAGTATTTATCAGGAGACGCATGTGACTGGTTACGGCGCAGAGCCCCAGCTTGAAGGAAACAGCTGCTGGAGGCTGGCTGGCACTTGGCCGCTGGGCAGGCAGGGTGCACCGTGATGACAGCACAGTAAGTAGCGGGAGAGCTGCGTGCGTGTGTGCGTGCTGCAAACCGCCAGCAGTCTTTCATTTTGATTTTCGTTTCCCTCTGGCACTAAAGGAGGTATTTTGTTTGCGCTGGTGATTAATAGCCATTTCTATTTTTTTTTAAAAAAAGAACCTGTTATTCTCAACATTGTTTTCTAATTTTAAGGATGAGCGGGGGCATCTTTCTTGACTCCTATCTAGAAAACGGCAAGTTTATTTCCTGGTGTCCAGGATTTCGAAGGTCTGTGGTGTTCAGGTTCAAAGCTGAGATTCAGGTCATGAATGAGAGAAGCTATAAAAGTGAGTCGAAATTTGATTTTAATCAGTTTTTACCAATTAAACTTGAAAAAAAATTTTGAGAAATAACTCGTGAGTTTATCATACGGCTGACTTGACCATTCCTAGTCACTTTTGAAGATGCTCTCATTTAACTATGTGTAACAATCTGCGGTACAGAAAACCAACAAGATAATATGTAGATTTAGATTTGAAATCATATTTAGATTTTAGGTGTGCTTTCTAACTCATTGAAAGATATGGTTTATAGCTCTTTTCTTCAACAAGTTAATTCACCTTCCTTACTTTAACGCTAAATTTTTTTATTGCCCCTGATAGTCCTTATTTTAGATAAGGGAAAGTCAATGTTTTTATGATGCTCAGAGTCTCACTTCCTTGTTTTTACCCTGGATTATGAAAGTGTTGCCCGAAGCTGATGCTTAACTCTGGGGGGGTCAGCACCCACATAACTGAGAGGACCTGTTCTTTCTCCAGTTCACTGGACAATGCTTTTAGGGAGAGTGGCAAAGCAGGCCCCATCCTGGAACAGAGCTGTTCTTTGGGGATTTTGTCCTGTTGTGGCCATCACAGAGAGAATGCTTAAGAAGAGAGAAGGAAAAGGGGAGAGGGCAGAATCCTGAACTGGTGATGTAAACCTCTGGCAGTGACAGGCCTCCGAAATCAGAGTGCTGTGGGGAGATAACCCAACAAGTTCCTTTTTCTGGATCACCTCGATATTAAGGAGGGGGCCAGAAAGCGGTTGTTTTAAAATGAATTCTTACCGCCCTGGCTGGTGTGGCTCCATGGATTGAGCACTGGCCTGCAAACCAAAGGGTCACTGGTTCCATTCCCAGTCAGGGCACATGCCTGGGCTGTGGGCCAGGTCCCCACTTGGGGGCATGCCAGAGGCAACCACACATTGATGTTTCTCTCCTCTTTCTCCCTCCCTTTCCCTTTGTCTAAAACTAAATAGATAAAATCTGAAAAAAAAATGAATTCTTACCATGTAGTTATTTGGCTTGTGACAAGCCCAGGGCACCCTGAAGTGTCTCCCCAGGTGACTGATGGCCTGTCCAACACGCTCAGGTTGTACAGTTTTCTTACCATTTCTGTCTCCTGCCGGGAGGAAGGACTGCTTTCCCTCCACCACCACCTCCCCTTGTTGTAGGGGAAGAATGGATTGAAAAACACCCAGAGTGTGCCGCTTCTGCCACAGGTCACCCCGGCGCAGTGGGTCTGGAGTCCCACATCAGCCAAAGGTCTGGGAAGGAAGTGTTTTCAGATGCCCTGTCTGGAAAAATGGCTGTCTGGCACTGGGAAATTCCCTCCCGTCGCTTCTTAAAACGTAGAAGAATTCACAAAACCAAGCGTATGCAATAAGAAACAATATCTCCAACTTCTTTGTTCCTCTTCAAGCTGTTTGTGTGAGGTCACTGGGTCAGCCCGTGGCCGTGTGGCCCTGTGGCCCAGAGACAGCCGCGGCTGACTGCAGGGCGCCGGCTGCGCCCTGGGCCCTCCTGCAGGGAGCGTGCTTCAGGTGCCCTCCTACCTTTTCCACAGGCTCATGGTGGAAAAGGACTTTCTGGTGAAATGGTGTCTCTGGAAAAATAGAGCTACCCACAAGTAAAATGGGGGTCTAAAATGGCAGAACAGCCTTTGGATTATTCAAGTGCTGAATTTTTGAAAGCCTGCAGATTCCTTTGAAAACCCCAATGATCCATTGACTTTCAAAATATTAATAACAGACTAATGGAAATAACTATTTTACATGGAGATAGTATGTCAAGTCAACAACTTGTGTAGGTCTGGATAGGAATTATAGAATGTACAATTTAATGCCTTCTTATAAAGAGAAGGAAATTGTAGCAGATTTCTCCAGGTCACAGGGCCAGTTTTTTTTTAGTGGCAGAGCCAGAAAAGCGAGCTCAAGGCTTCGGCTACTTTTACCATCATAATATTAATGCTGCAAATTTTCACTTACATTCATGGTGCACTGACTGTGCCAGATGCCATGCTAACCAAGTGTGCTCAGTTGTGTATAAGCCTCCCGTGTGTTTGTGCTATGTATTGTTCTTGCAGTTTTATCGTGGGCCACTCGGCTGTATTTGGCACAGGCCAAGGTGGTCCCTCAGTCCGATTCCAGAACCTGAACATATTACAGACTACAAGTGGAACGCATATGCTAATGTCCCATATTTAAATGGAAAAGCTCATGAAATGCAAATGAGACTATTTCAGCACCGCATAATGAGATACACGATGCGGCGCGCCAGGGCCCCTTTGAACTCCCCGCGGCAGGAAGGGTGAGGTTTCCCCTGGTGACGGTCGAAGCCGAAGCTGTACAGGATCCGTGACAGGCGCTGTGTTTTGTCTTTAACGGCAGTTCAGTGACAGCCTTTGCACTGGGGAGAACACTGACCTGGAGCTTTGTTATTACCCTGGAACGCACTGCTGTCACTGCCCCTCCTGGCCCTTTCCTCGGTGTTTCCTGTCACTCCTTTCCTTTGGAGGACAGCCACTCCACCCATGCCCCACCCCAAATAGCCTGCTTCGTGATGATAAAACTATTATCAGACCTGGTTCTTGTAACTCAACCTGGAAGGTTGGCTGTCCACATGGGTGGTGGTTGTTTATGAACAGGAGTGGCACAGTCCTTCCCTCTGTTCGCTCCTTCGGTTTGTTCTGAGCTGGCAGGGAGGGTTGCAGGCCAGGGGACTGGCTGTGACGGGGGAGGGAGGAGGGGGGTGCTGTTCTCTGCAGACTGGATGTGGCCTGCACCTGCCTTTGCTGGTTGCAAGCTTCACCCCTCTACCTGCTGCATGCCTGAAGACCGCCCTCTGACTTGTGAACCGTAAACCTGAGGCTTTTCTGGGTCATTGGCCAGATGCAGAGCCCTTAGGGAATCCTACTTCTTGAACCCTTCAAAAAATTTAACTGAGCCCTCCACAGTGCTCCATGTGGTTAGATGTCCAAATTAGAGCTGGTGTTGAGAAAGAGCTGGGAGTAATGCATCAGTAATTGAAGGGACTTTTGGTTAATCAGGAGGAAAATTAAGTAAGTAGACCATTTATGGATGTCTTTGAGAAAGTTAGCAATGCTTTTTCAAGGCTGTTATGACAAGATAACACATTTTGAAGATTAATCTGTTGATAGCAAGAAAAAGGAATTTTTAACCCACTTCTCACCTGCCTGATGTTTCTAAAACTAAGAACTTAAGACTTATCAGTAATGCCGTCTGTTGAACCAAAACTGCTGGAAATTACCTCTAATTCTTGCTTGGTGGTGCTGATTTCCGTAACAATTGGCATAGTCCAATGGGTATTGTATGGAGACATATAAGATGAACTTGAAATCACAGAGGAGTCCAAAGTCGTACTTCAGAGCTAGTTTGAAGCAAAATTGTGTTGATTTTCCCTGGACATCTTGGAATAAGGAAACAAATTTAACGATGCAGGGCTTGTTTTGTTTCTTTGTTTTGCTAGACTGTGTATTCCCAAGAACCTGTTCCCAAAGAGTTAACTCCCTTGGGTCCCTCTTTCCCTTTATATGAATTGCTCATTTACAGTTGTCAGAGTCGTTTAGCTGTTTGAGCACATTTCCACTGTTCTCTGGATTTGAAAGTCTGGTTTTATTTGCTGTTTTAAACGATCGCAGCAGCATCTCTGGAGTCTGTGTTGTGTAGGTTTGCTGTGCTTTGGTCTCTTTTGAGCCCATCTACGGTTTTGACCAAATTCCTACATTTCTATGGGAGTTTTCAGCTATAAGGCATTTTTTTTGGACATCATTACAATTCTATGAAAGAAAGAGGCCATCATCACTGTTGTCTACAGTGAGAAAACTGAGAACGAGAGAAAGTGAGTTGTCCATGGTCGCGGAACTGGTAACCGGCAGAGCTCTGCTAGGTCCCTAGTCTTCTGGCTCTGAATGATACTATGAACTTGTCCTTTGTGATCACAAGGGCTGTAATTTGTATTATCTCTGATGGACAAAAGCTAAATGGATGGCTGTTTTCATGATATGCCATTTCCTGCACGCGTCATGGTATTTCCAAGCTGATGGATACTTGGCTTCAGGAACAAGGTTGGCTTAGGTACAGTCACAATAGTGTTTGTTTAGGGTAATATTTTTAAAGGAACTTAATGGTCATATTCTTCCCCTGCCGATCCAGCGTGATTAAGTGGGAGTCATACCAGCTATGGCATGATGTAATATTCAGCTTTAGAAAAAAATCTGTTTGCTTTTTAGATACAGAAATGCAGTCAGATGCCCAGCACTCCTCTTACCCAACAAAACAAAGCATCAGCGTTCTTGGAGGTTCTGCCAGGTTGCAGTACCGTATGCCCATGGGAAAGCGTGTACTCCGACCACTGGGAAAACTGTCCACTGCAACTCTTTCCCTCTGCAGAGTCATCTGCCCACAGCCGAGAGGGGTGTAACTTGCTAGAATAACTGAACGTCTTCACTGTACTAGTCAGCTTTCTGTTATGGCAATCTGCTTCATTGTATAAAAGCATTATCGGTATGTTGGCAAGGTCGTAAAAATGATAGCGGGTGATGCTGATGATTTCACAGTGCAGCTGAGCGTTATCCCGGCCAGCGCTTACAAGCTTGGGGACGGGCGAGGGTGGGGCGGAAGCAAGTGAACAGCTTCACGGTAGTGGCTATAATAGTAGGCCTTTCTGAAGTTCTTTTCTGGAGTGTGAATGAGAAAGGTAGCCTTTGTTGAATTTAAAACATCCTGAAAAACATTTAATTGATGAACCAACTCAAAGAGTATTTTTCTTTAGTGACTACTATAATCATCTATACCTTTCAAGAGGACAAAAGGGGAAATAAAATTTTGAAAAAGAAAAGAAAATGAGACAGTAGGTTAAAGGCTTACCTTCCCGGAGAATAGTCTATAGAATTAGAAGTCTCGATACCTCTATTGCAAGTGGAAAATTCAGTGAAATATATGAGTGATTTAGGTGGCTGCAGATATCCCAACATCTTTTAAGTTTCTGTGTGACGAGATTTTTTTTTCTGAAGGCTTCTCTATTTCTCAACTGCTGCCTTAACTATATACTTAACTTCGTGTTGGTTTAGGTGGAGCTATGCCCACCCCACAAAATATTCCAAGACTCCTGCATGGATCATTACGGCATGAATTTGCTTTAGGGTTGTAAGTGTACTCAGCGTTTCCTCTTAGAACACGTTCTAGGGACAGTCTTTGACGGAGAGCTGGTCATAAGGGAAAAAAACATGAAAAAAGTTAAGTGCATAGCGCATTCCAGAAGTTCATTTTAGTAACTACTTAGCTGCTGCTTAATTCAAAAGTTGCAGACAAGAAGTTGCATTTGCATATGCGATTTAACTGTGTCCTTCTTCCCCTCCGAGGCATCTGTACCGTGGTGGAGATCTTAGCAGTTGACGAACTAGCTGAAAGGAAGGCAGTGGGCTGGAGAAGTCAGGCAGAGAGGCCGTCAAAGAGGCCAACAATTAATAGTGGGCTGAGCTGAGGGGTGGTTTGGGGGTTTTTTGGGTGGGGGTTTTGAGTCTTTCATGGAAGTTCACTTTGGGAAGATAGCATTAGGGATTTCGGAAAACTGACCGGGTTTTCCAAGCCTCCTTAGATCTGGCATCGAGGATGTAGAAAGAACAAATGGCCTTCTCCAGCCGCACTTTAACAGCTTGCTCTGCGACTGTCAAGGATGAATGTTCTCAGATCACAGGTTACTATAGATTTCTGGAGCTTAGAAACTACTTAAGAACTTAAAATGGTTTTAAGATACAAGAACTGAGTATAGTTTCCATATTTGGTTCTGAAAAACTCATATCATAAGTTCAACTTGACTGACTTGGGATTCTGCTCTACTTCAGTTCTGCTTTTTAAAAGTAGAAAGTATTTCATTTATGTGTGGAATGCCTGGTATTCAAAATCACATGAGTTGACAGGATGTTTTAGAAGTCATTTTTTTTTTATGGCAAGGACTGTGCTCAGTGTACATGGTGGCACTTGAAGTTTCTTGTCTCTTTCTCTTCACAGTCACTCTGATTGTAAGATGAGTCTGTCTCCGTTTTCCTTCTGTGGTAGGCATTTAAACTGAGTCTGCTATGGGGAGAGGAAAGAAACTGATGTTTATCTTCACATCTCCCAGAGGCAGACATTATTGTTGACACTGTTGCAGAAGAGATAAGTACATTTCTGAGATGTTTGAGCCACAAGCCAGTGAGAAGGGAAGCTAGGGTTCTGGTCCTAGTCTGCCTGGAAAGGAAGTACATGTCTGTTCTATTCCAATCACACTGACTCTCGCTATGTGTATGTAAACACTGATGCTCACTATGTAAAGGGAAGCCATTGTGTGGAGTCGGGAGTCTGCTGTCCCTGTCAAGCAACTGACGTCACCTCATGCCCAACACATGGCCATTTCCATTAGAAGGATGCTGCAGGACAAAGAAACATCCTAGGACTCTGTGGAGTTATGATTGCACCTTGCAGTCTCCTTTCAGCCCCTGCCCAGAAAACACTCGCCCTGTGCCCCTTGTTGAGGTGTTCTATCCACTGTGATGCTCTGCACCTTGGGCAGGGTGTTCCTGCAAAGCAAGGCCTTTGGCAGCACTCAAAAGTCATTATCCTATTTCACATGATGACCTGTTTAAAAAAGATCATGGCTGTAGGACCTGGCTGATTAACGAGCAGTGACAGTTTGCTTTAAGTTATGTTTGGTTTCTATGAGAACGGACTTAATATTGGCACCAAGCGGGGCAGTCATCCTTAACTTCATAAACTGTTTCTTGGCACCATGATTCCAAGCAGATAGAAGGGCCGAGCAGACCTTGAAGCAGCACCAGTGGAACATGTCTCGTGCTATTTTAATTCTCTGCGTCTTCGAAGGCGCAGAGATACTGCTTTCATCCCCTCTTTGGAAGCTGCAGGAACTTTGCTTGACTTCGGCCAGTGATGGTGGTATTATTGTGTAAGAACTGAGGCTCCAACTCTTTCAACGATAAGGATGAGTGAGAAGTGTATCGTGCATAGAATTCTGCAGTCACTTGGAATACTAACATATTCGAGAAACTGTTTTGAGTTTTAATTCTCCGACTTGGCAATTTTACTACACCAAACGTTATTAAAACCTCAGTAGTGCAATCCAGTTGATAGGTAACAAGGTGAAAGAAAAAGTGCACAGCATACTTTTATTTGATTCATTTCCCACGTATTTTTAAACAGATGGTTTGCCGTGCGTATTGCACAAACACGAACAACGGCACAGGCTTCACCCTACAGGATCTTAGCACTTGGTTAAGCAGATCAATATTTTTTAAATTATTACAACAATCATCTACAATGTACACGTATTTGTTCTATAAAGAGGTTGGTACAGAGTTCTGTGGAAGTCGATCTGTGAAGATAACTGTCAGGGTGAGTCAGGGAAGGCTCTCTAGGGTTGATGACATTTGGACTGAGTACGAAAGGATTAGTAGTCGTTGCTCAAGAAGAAGAAAACCACCTTTTGGAAGAATCCATTCCAGGAATTACCTGTAACTTGGTAGATATGAACCATAGGGTATATGTTAGAGGAGAAACCAGAGAAAAGTCCAAAAAGATGCAGTGACTCTGGGCTTAAGGATAGTGTTTGCCCTTCTGAAGCTCTTAGATGTTTTTGAGAACCACTCCAAGTTTAAGAAAACACACCTTTTATTATAGAAAATTTCCAACGTATACAGAAGTTGACAATAAAAGGAAGCCCATGTATTCAATACCCAACTTGAACAAATTTCTTTCTTTTTAAATTAAAAATTATTTTTATTTTAATTGTTGTTCAAGTACAGTTTTCTGCCTCCCCCCCCATCCTTTCTGTTTCCATCCCCTCTCCTTGTTATTGTCCATGTGTCCTTTATACTTGTTCCTGTGAACCCTTTCCCCTTTCCCCCTGAAATTCCCTCCCCTCTCTCCTCT
>PVKM010025309.1:0-20018 GCA_004027735.1 Carollia perspicillata | reverse complement strand
CTCCTAGACTTTACTAACTATCTCTACCAAATAGTTGAAAATAGTAGTATCTTAATTTGGACATATATGTCTCTGTGAGTACTATAGCAAAAGAAGAAAAATCTTACTTTTTGATGCTTTAAATCAACTTAGCAATATCCTAACTGATCACATCTGCTAAGAATACTGAAATCACACAGAAAGATAGGCGTCACACACACCATCAGAATGATCTCTGTGCTACAGCTTGCATTCAGCCCTAACAAGGAGCTAACACCCCGAATATTTACAAAGATGTTTACTAAAAAGGATTCTCTTATCACACAGTATTACATTTTTGAATTGTATGTGTAACCACTTTTCTCTCACATTTTTTCATTTATTTATTTATTCACTTGTTGTTCAGTTACAATTGTCCCCATTTCCCCCCATTACTCTCCTTTGCCTTACCCACCCCCACCTTAACACATTTTAAATATTGAAAAAAAATCAAGAAGAAAGGCAAAAAAGATAAAAGTTCACATCGCTTAAATCATGTCAAATCTTCTACATGCTAGTTTTCTTTTAAATTTTTAAAGGCTACTAAACCTTAGAAAGATTTAAAAAACTACTATCTAATGTAAGTTGCTAAAAATGAAAAAATGCAATGGATAATTAATTCTAAGGGATCAATGTCATGATGAATTGGTTTCCCTAGTTTGGTGAGCTTCTACATGAAAATTTTTTAATTTAAGCATTAAGTTTATTCTTTCCACCCCTCACTCTTCAACGATAAGATCTGTACCTCAAAGGATGAGAGCACATCAAGTTATAAGTAAAGTTTTCAGAATTCTGTTTTGTAGGGGATATTAAAAAGTCAAATACTCATTACCTTACATCTCATGTCACTTATATATTTTTAATTCACAGGGCATGTCTAGTTAATATTTAACTCAGCTGTAGCTCAAAAGTAGTTAAGATGTAGCAGAAAATAAGGGTGCCTCGAAAAGAGAACTGGGGCGTTTGCAGAAGTTTCGGCTGGAATTAATGCTCACTTATTACCCCTGGGAATGCCACACCACACAGACTTGCTCAACAGCCACCCTTTCGACAGATGGGAAGACATGCTCTCTGACTGCTAGTACTTCTGTAGATATCACAACTCTCAGCCTGGCAGTAAATACACCAGAAATAACTTTTCCCTTTCTGAGAGAAGGCTTACAGTTCAATAAAGGAAATATAAGGTAATTGAAAAGTATTCTCAATTAAAGGAGAAAAAGAAACCAAAATCTAGTATACTCAAAGGCAGAAAAAGCAAAATCTGGTATGATACGAATTTCTGCAAAGACTGGTTCTTATTCATCATAGAAATTGCAGCACTTAAAATAAGACCTAGCAAATCCTTGGCCCTTAGTAAGAAACTGTTTAATGAATGAACTACGATTATACATACAGAACTCTATATATGGTACAAGTAAAAGTGATTTCTTCTCTAAACTTCGATACTATGTACTTATAATGGGACAATGTGTTCTAGTGTTTTAATTTATATTAAGAATTTTAATGTACCTACCTTATCTGTCCTCCAAGGAACTTCATTCCTAGGAGACCAACACTACAGTTTTACATCTTTATATCCTGCAGAATGCTTGGCACATCAGAAGCCTTCAGTACACAAGTGTTAAGTGTTAAGGAACAGAGTGCAAGAATAGTTGCACCTAACTTGTTCCATGTTAGTACATTGAAAAGTAATGAACTGCTGGATGGCCAACCTGTTTACCTGGACATCTCCACCACTAACATAGATTTCTACAATGTGCTGAGTAGTAGCAGTAATAGTAATGGTAATGGTAATGGTAATGGTAATGGTAATGGTAATGGTAATGGTAATGGCAATAGTAATAGTAATAAGTAATTATAGTAATAATAATAATAATAACAATAATAACAACAAACAGATTGGTCATACCTATGGTCCAATTTATCCATTGTGTTTTTAAAAAAGAGCAAAAGAAAGATGTTGGTTGCACCATAGTTTAAATGCTGGAAGGCAAACAATACAGTGGGTGAGGCACACTTGTGCCTAAAAAAGCAAAAATAACAATTCTCCAAAATTATGACTGAAGGCAACACCTTTCCAGCAGCAATGGTTGAGAGAACAAACTGCTCTTAATCCGAAGTATTTTAAGGGAAAAACAGAGCCTAGTTTTAGTTAGATCTTTAAAACACAGGTAGATCTCTGGGCCATGCACATTAATGATGTCACCTGAACAGTGATGCCATTTTGCTGGACAGATGCTATTCGGGAATATAAGTTCCACCATGCAATCTAATGTATATTACTCCTTCTGTGCACTCAGTCTGACTGTCTTATGAAATAATCGCAAGCTATATATCCAGTTAAAACAACCTGAGAAAAAGTTATGCAAAATTACCTCACTCTAAACATTTCTGAAGAAGCCTGCCTTCGTATTATTCTGACAGGCAACGGGCAAGCAACATACAACATGAATGAGGGCGTGTAGGAAGGCTAAGATGGTCCTTAGTCTTGCCTCGAAACATTAGAAAGAATCAAAAAATATGTACATAATGTTACCATGTTTTTCTGACCTAGTACGCACTGTGATGAAGCCCGTGTGATTTCTGTGCCAGAGCACAACAGCGGGCCAGGCTCGAAGGGACTGACTTTTAAAGCCGCCCCAGCAGCATCTCATCTCAGGCAGCCAACAGCTTTCTGCTTTCTATGTTTTGTGCTTTCCACACAGTAATTTTAAAAGAATACGAAATGACAAATGACTCCATACTGGTCATTTACACATTTTGTGAAAGCTATTTACACCGTTGTGTGAAATCACCCTAACTCATTTCCATTTTCTCACTCGTGATATAATCAAATGCAGTGTTCCCCATGACCTTTCGGCAAACTCAGGTGACTAGAGAAGATCTGGTGATAGAAAGGGACAAAATCTCTGAAATTTTCCGGTGCCCCAGGCTTATTCTAAAAATGGTCTTCCTATGGACACTTTAGACTCTACAGTTTAGAGAATCCCAGGAATCTAAGTCGGAAGTGAAGACAGACACGTTTCTAGCTTCCTCGCGCCTCTTGGAGAGCACCAACGCCAATCCCAGTTGCTGAATGAGAAGGATAATTCCAAATATCACCAGTTTCCAAGAAAGCAGAGTTCCCGGTACCTGAAGTTTGTGACCTGTCCATCTGAGACTGGGACTTCTTGACAACATAATCTCCTCCTTTCTGCTCATCCTGCAACCCACTTTCCCCTTCTCTCTCTTCCAGTTCTTTCCAGAGATTTCAGATCACTCGCAGTGTGCCTTCTCCCTCCTGATGCCTCCACCACGCCTCATCTCAAATGATCACCAAATGTCAAGCATACACTCTACAGTCTCGAGACCCAGAGTTTGCCATTCGGGACCTGGCACATCCCAGGTTAGGTTAGTAGATAGATGCTTCTTTCGATATTATGACTCTAAAATCATCACTGATGTCATACATTAATAGTAAACTTTTTTCTGTAAATATAACTTTGTTCCTATAGGTAAATTCATTATTATGAATCGATGATGCTCAATGGTTATATGTCACTATAATAATTATAAAAAAGCGAAATAAAATGTCATTTATTTTGTGATAGTTTTTGTTTCCTGAGATTCCATACATATACAAGGATGTGCTGGCACAATGAAACTGATCATTTAAGATACACCTTAACTCCTTTATTTAAATGTAGGTTATATGCACTACAATTTTATCATTTTTTATAAGCTGCAGCTGTTTTAATATAAGGGAACCATTGGGTGATGTCCTCTACTGTATTCATAGTAGGAGTAGTATAGTAGGACCAACAAAAAGAGCAATAATAGCAGTATGAATTGAAGTCTTAGTCTGCATGTCAGAAATTGTCCGAAGGACTTAGATTAAAAATATCAAATCCCAGTAAACCATAAAGTCACATACTTTTACCCTCATTGTATGAATGAAGAAAAAAAGGCAAGGAGACGTTGAGTAACACGCTAACAGTTTTGTAGTTAATATCTGGTGACAACAGAATTCAAATCCAACGGTGCTGGTATCCAGAGGCACTGATCTTCATCATTAATTTATAGAGTAAAATGATGTTATTTTTTAATTATATTTTATTGATTATGCTATTGCAGTTTTCCCAAGTTTTCTCCCTTTGCCTTCCTCCGTTCAGTGCCCTCCACTCCCTCAGGTAATCCCCCACCACTGTTCACATCCATGGGTCATCCATAAGTTCTTTGGCTGCTCCATTTCCTACACTGTGCTTTCCATCCCCATAGCTACTCTGTAACTACCTATTTGTACTTCTTAATCTCCTCAGGTCTTCACCCATTTCCCCCATGCCCCTCTCCCATCTGGCAAGCATCAAAACGCTCTCTGTATCCATGATTCTGTCTCTGTTCTTCTTGTTTGCTTAGTTTGTTTTTTAGATTCAACTGTTGATAGATATGTATTTATTGTCATTTTATTGTTCATAATTTTCTTCTTTTTCTTCAATAAGTCCCTTTAACATTTCATATAGTAGTGGTTTGCTGATGATGAACTCTTTTAGTTTTTTCTTGCCTGGGAAGTTCTTTATCTGCCCTTTGATTCTAAATGATATCTTTGCTGTGTAAAGCAAGCTTGGCTGTAGACCCCTGCTTTTTATGGCTTTGAATGTTTCTTGCCAGTCCCTTCTAGCCTGCACAGTTTCTTTTGAGAAATCAGCTGACAGTCTTATGGGAACTCCTTTGTAGATAACTATCTTCTTTTCTCTAGCTGCTTTTAAAATTCTCTTTTTATCTTTAAACTTTGGCTTTTTAATTATGATGTGTTTTGGAGTGGGCCTCTTTGCATCCATCTTGTTTGGGACTCTCTGTGCTTCCTGGGCTTACATGTCTATTTCTTTCACCAAAGTAGAGGAGTTTTCTTTTATTATTTTTTTCAAATAGATTTTCAGTTTCTTGTTCTTTCTCTTCCCCTTCTGGAAGCCCTATGATGCAAATTTAAATCCAAAAATGTTGGTCTCCTGAGCCTTTGATCTTTGCCATTACTTTATAGAGTAAAAAGGCATTATTTAGAGGTCAGACTGTCTCATAGGTTCTGAAAGAAATAAGATTTGTCTATAGTATTTAGCCTACTGAATAGCCTATATTTTATTTTTATAAATTTGAGAGAGTAAAACTCATAGAACATGTTATCATATTCTCCCTTTAGCCTGAGGATAAATATTCAACATTGAAGTTAGAAACTCACCTTCACCCACTAAACCTATGATCTTACATCCTGTTTTTCCATGGCCTTAAGCTGAAAAATTCTTCAAGGTTTTCAGAGTATACGACAAGACGGCTGGGAAGAGAAATCTATCTAGACAATCTCCTCAAAACAGCTTTTTGAAATGCAATTAAACATGGTACTCAATCTAGATTTTCCAGATTGAATCTATAATTTAGATACCAAGGCTTGTCATTTCCAATAGTTGTCAGCATCATGGATATTAGCTGTCAAAATATACAAGACCTCTCTACACATTCATTTTCCCAATGACCCCATAAAATTGGTCCAAGAAGTAAATGTTGCTACCTTCATTCAGTTACCCATTGGAAACCTCATATGAAATATAAAAATCAAAGGCTGATGCCATGAATTGTTAGCTCCAATGACTAAAAGAAGACAAAAATAAAAATTGATTCAATTATTAGTTCTAGCTGATCTGAATGTGTGGTCTTGGCAGATAAGGTATCAAGGAAGACCCATGTCAGGCTTCCAGGCTCAAGAGGAAGTAAGCCTACAAATGCATAAGCAATCCCAATATTTTTCTGGCCATGATTTTAGAGGATACTACCTCTTAAGATGATGTTCTCCTTGAAGAACGCTTCTCTGATATTCCTAACAATACTAATACTTATACGTTTATGTCGCATTATACATTCTTAAGACTTTTAATTTACTTAAGCCCACAATATTCCTGCAAGACATAAACCAAATAAGTAGGACTTCTCCTTTCATTTCACAAATGAGAAAGTTAAGTCACAGTCAGGATAAATGAATCACCCAAAATCATAGTTAATTCATGACAGAATTACATCTAACATTAAATCTACAGTTTGAGCAATTGACCCTGGCTGGTGTGGCTCAGTGGATTGACCATGAGCCTGAGAACCAAAGGGTCACTGGCTCGATTCCCACTCAGGGCATGTGCCTGGGTTGCAGGCCGGGTCCCCACTAGGGGATGTGCAAGAGGCAACCACACATTGATGTTTCATCCCCTCTCTTTCTCCCTCCCTTCCCCTCTATCTAAAATAAAATGAATAAAATCTTTAAAAAAAGAGTTTGAGTAATTGGTGTAGTAATTATTCCAATTCACCAAAAACTCAGCCTTAAATATGTTGATATTAACAGTGAAAGTTTAATGTGGTAATTAAATGACAATTACTCCATTTATTTTAAGAATAACTTCTACAGTTGATTCTTTTCCTGGTAGAACACTACAATAAAATAAAATACAATAAATAAAATTAAAATTTATTCAAGAAATATTTGAGTGCCTACCATGCACCTATCACTATTCTCAATGCTGGGGAACCAAACGACAATCCCTGGCTAAAATCCCTGACTTCAATAAGCCTACGTTCTAGAAAAGAGAAAAACACAAGAAGTTGACATAACATTAACAAAGGTATAAATTATTTTGTATTTATTTGGTAGGCTTCAGTGAGAAGGTCAGATCAATGGATATGCAGGGAAAAGGCTCCAAGGAGTGTCCTAGTGAGTTCGAGGAACAGGAAGGAAGGCAGTGTGACTGCAACAGCATTAGCAAGGAGAGTTGCGGGAGGTGAGGTCAGAGGAAGCACGGAGAGGCAGACCATGCTTTGAGCAGGTGGTTCAGCATGATCTTACTATAATTTTAAAGAGGATCTATTGTTAATTATTAAATGTCTTAGAATTTTATCATTCAATATACTGTTTAACTTTTGTTATATGTATAAATCCCAATTTACCCCACTTTTCTCAGAATAAAATACAATTATTCCCATTTTTCCAAAGAAAATACCAAATCTCAGGATCTCTAAGTAACTTGTCTAAGATAAGACAAAATATAATAAGTGGCAGAACCAGGTAAAATAAACTATTTTTCTAACTTGTTCAAAACTGATTGATCTTTCCTATGTACTTATTTATATTAAAGTCACAAAGGAAAGAAAATAATAATTGACACTAATTATCCAAATTATTCATCAATAGAGATGTTCACTTTGATATATTTAAATTGAGTCAAACCCATTTTCACCTTATTAATTTCTCAGACATAATGAAACAGGTAATTTCCTTGAACTTTCTATTTGAAATGACATGAACATCCAGGCTAAGAACTTTAAATGCAGAGGTAACCATAATAATAATTTAAATTTACAACAGTACATTTAGTCTTTTAACTATTGTTATTTAGTAACTCTCCACTATATCTAGTCACTGTGCTACTTTGCATATATCATTGTATTTAATTCATCAACACTTGAAGAATATTACTGTTAGTGATCCCATGTTATACAGGACAAATGTGGACCCAGAGGGGCTAGTATTCAAAGGTTGTAGGACTAGTCAGTACCAGAACCAGGATTTTACCTAAACCCTCCACTCTGAAGTTAGGTCTCTTCATAGGCAACACTACAAATCTGCAACATGATGCTCAACATACCATTTCAACACGGACAGCCAGATATGAGTAGCTCCACTTTACAGATGATTAACTGGTCATAGAAAAGTTAATCAAGCCATCAACATTTATTTTATGCCCACAATATGCAAATCAATATTTAGTTGCTGAGAGCACACAGAATTTATGATACAATATCTTGCTTCAGTGAGCTTGCAATCTAGTTAAAGTAACAAGAAACACATAAAAAGATCATAAAAAATCCAAGATAGCACATAATAAGCACCAAATGTGATACAGAGCCAACCACTACTAAAGCAGTGCCACAGAGAGAAAATTGAATCTGGGGGCTTCAGTTCAGTTAAGAAAAATGTTTGCCAAAGTGGGCCATGTTGAGACAGTCTTTATAGGAAAGGTAAGATTTAGATCAGGGAGGATAAAGAAGAAAAATTCCAATGAGAGCTGATAATGTGATCAAAGGCCGAGGGACAAGAAGTGACTGGATTGCCAAGGGAAAATGAAGAGCTGCCTCTGAGGTGCAGAGCGGCTGAGAGGGCAAACAAAAAGTGAGGGCAGAGAAGTAGACTGTAGGAAGCCTTGGCTGGCAGCTTGGAAATCCAAGGGAGGAGGGATGGAATAGGTCTTTGTTGAACTGCCAGTAGGTGGCACACACTTTGTGTGCATTTTTGTTTATATAATGCTCTTGTCAGCCCTATGAGGTAGAAAGGGAGCTATATCATGGCTATTTTAAATAAAAGAAACAGAGATTATCTGGCCAAGGTGCAGTTTTGTGTGTGGGGAGGACAGCAACTCTAATCTAGATCTACTAGCCTCCAGGGATCCTGCTCCTTCCACTGCTCCTCACTACATTCTACTGAAGGCAACAGGGAGCCACCGAAGCTATCTGATCAAGAGAAGAGAGTGACAGACACATGAAAGAACTGCAAGAATAGAAGACAAAGACCATATGATCTCACCTTTAACAGAAACCTGAGCAACTAAACAAACAGGCAAGCAAAATATAACCAAAGACATTGAAATAGAAAAGGGGATGACAGTATCCAGAGGGGAGAGGGGAGGGAATTTCAGGGAAAAAAGGAGGGGATTATAGGAACAAGTATAAAAGACACATGGACAAAAACTAAGGGAGGTGGAAAGGGGAGGGAGGGGGGAGCACTGGGGGGTGGTCTGGGATGGGAGTAAAAGACAGAAAACTGTACTGAAAAACAATTAAAATAAAAAAATAAAAATAAATAAAAAAAGAACTGCAAGAATAAAAGAAGACTACTGATATTAGCAGGTGAATAATGCCAGATAAATTTTGAGGAGCAAAGACACTAGGCGAGAATATCCATTTAATCTATTGCATTAACAAAAACAATATGGTGACAAGGATTTATATTTGAGTCCTAACAATGGGAATAAAAATGAATGTAAGAGATATTACAAAAGAAATAAAAAGAGATAAATGGCAAAACCCACATCCTGCAACAGGTAGTTTTTACTACTCACCAAACAAACACAGTGTAATTATTTTTCCTACAGCCTCAGAGACAAAATCCAAGGCCTAGCTCAAATATTTTTCATTTTGGACAGTATGTAATTTAAAAATAATAATAATACAATCTATGGCTCAGGAAAATAGCTGCCTTTGTACAATGTACCTCTCAAACCACCATGATACATTGTCAAAGCCTTACGCTAGGCATATTTTTGTAACATGCGTTTGGCAATAGGTCACTATCTGATGTGCTAGTGTGAACTGGAATACCTTATATTCATGCACACTAGACTTATTAATTACTAAGGAAATATTCTGTTCCTTTCAATGTTCTCTTATAGAAAACTAAGTGTAGATTAATCAATTGAGTTTTTTTTTGAGAGAAAAATGTATCATCTTTCTGAACATTATTCTTTCCCAGCACTTTTCTCTAAAAATTCAAGGTATTATTCAGGAAACAAGTAAAAAACTAAGAGCAATTAAATGGTATATTATTTAAAAACAAGTTGTGTCTTGCCCTGGCTGGTGTAGCTCAATGGATTGAGCACAGGCCTGCAAACCAACGGATCGCAGTTTGATTCCCAGTCAGGGCACATGCCTGGGTTGTAGGCCAGTTCCCAGCAGGGGATGCACCAGAGGCAACCATACATTGACATTTCTGTCCCTCTCTCCTTCCCTTACCCTCTAAAGATAAATAAATAAAATCTTAAAAATAAATAAATTAAAAAAACAAAAACAAGTTGTGTCTTTTCTGACTTTTTCTGATTCCTAGATAATCCAGACCATACAATTGCTAAATGTACATAAAATTAACAACTACCTGCATTTTTCAAAGAAAGTATTTACAAAAACATCCAGGCACATAATCAAATTGCTTTTTAAGCAATTTAATATTGCTAGATTGCCAACCTGGCAATAATCAGGCTAACTATAAAAATCTTTGGTTAGTATCATATTCAACTAATTTGTATTAATTTTGAATTAATTGTTGAACTGAACATCCTAATAAGTACAACACACACATGATCGATGCATGCACGCAGACATATATCTCATGATAGAAGTGATGAGTTACAATATTTTGACTCAGAATCCTTTAATGAATTATACATTTACCCTACTTTCACCTGATCTCCTTAGGTTATCATCCAGCTATACTGAAGGATAATTAAAATTTAACATATTAGCCAAGCCTAATTTTCTTCACTTTCATGAATAAAAATAGATTGTTTTTCTGAGTCAAAAATGAATGTTTAAATTTGAAGTCAAACTGTGCCACAGCCCAGTAAATTTAGGCCTATGGCTAACGTGTATCTAAAATGTCTTTGAAAGTTCTAAGAATGCCAACCTGTGCTACATTGTAGAAATGTCACACGCTGTATAATAAAATGCATCTCAGAATCCTAAAAAGAGTATGTGTTGAAATACAACCAGATACTCTTTCATTTATGTAACTCATTTTTGCATATGTGTACTGATGTTAAAACAGGCACTTGTAAAATGTGATGAAGAAAACCAAAGATGTTACAAAAGCATTTCTGCCCAGTGATGTTATGTTACCCTTTTACATATTCTAAGTTTACAAATGAACTAATTTAAAAACTAGTCATGCAGAAGGCCTAGGCTTTTATGAAGGTATGTTAAATGCATTTAGTGTGTACAAAAGGAATCACAGAAAATTTTTATTTCATATACTTTACCTTCTATTATCTGTGGCTTTTAATGTATAGCAATGCAGTTCTATATAAAATATATTAAAATATAAATATTAACCTTAACCTCTAAAGGCATTATTTTGTGAGAGTTCAAAAAGAAATAAAACTATTTTTACCTCCCAGTCCTGGTCTAAGCCGATTATCGTAACCATCCAGAAGTCTGTCTAGAATTCTTGTAAAGATGGTAATGTTATTTTTAGCCTCATCTTCTTGGATGCCAGCCAGCACCAACCTAAACAGATAATTTTACAAGCTGATATATATATACATATGTGTGTTTTGAAAGTGCCAACATGCACTTATTTCTCGATTTGAATTTTAAGCCCCCCCTCGCTAAACTACTAGTGCAACCCATTTTCTTTCTTCCTTTCATTTCTACAAATACTAATATGTCTATGGGGAAGGTAAGCCTGCCATGGAAAATGGATACAAAATACCAGATTATTAGAAAGTTTAATGTCAAAATTATTTCAGATATCTTCCATTTAGCATTGTGTGTGGACTATCTCTTTATTTCTAAAGCCCATTCCATACAACATGTTATGATGGTAGATGATCACATGCAGACACTAAGTGGAATGTTATTCTGCATTTAGAAACCTATGATAATCAAAGGGTCTCCTGAAATAAATCTTCAGTGATTCGAATATAAATTGGGGGGCAAAATTGCCTCCTTGGAAGAACTAAATGTCTCTGTCTTCCTCATAAATGTCTTTCTTTTTCCCTTTATGTCTTTTTCTCTTTTAAGCCAAGATGATTTCCTTACTTTGGGTATACCTCCACCCAATGGCCAAGTGCAATATAGACATCAGGGGAACTCCGCTGGCTGTGTGCCAGGCGGGCTTCAGTGTAGCCAGGAAGTGGAGGTGGGCTTTGAAAGGATCTGCAGCACATACAGACCTGCAGAGATTTGGAGGAGACCCCTCCACACTGACCTGGAGGACAGCCACAAGGGTCACTTAAGATTCACATGCCCAGCTACTTTTGTGAGAAATTTGCAGACAGAACAAGTCGTCTTAAAATATCACCAGAAAGAGGGTTAGAAACAGTGATTCTCTCCATTATTTCTCCATCAAAAGCTGGAGACCTAATTTTGTGATATCCAGCAAATTGGTGCAAAAGAAACTACATGTATAAAACAGAATGTCCCTTTTCACTGCCACTTTTTCCCCAGAATGATTCAGAGATTTAAATTACTAGCCAGAGAGAGAGAGAGAGAGAGAGAGAGAGAGAGAGAGAGAGAGGATCTTTTATATAATAGAATAAAATACTGGCATGAGCATTACTGGCCAAGTATAGAACAGAAAATTAATAGAGGGAGATATAGTTAAGCACTGAGGATTTTCACTGATTATAAATTAACCATGGTTTGTTCACTCCTTTAAAATAAGATTCTGTGTAATCTGCATTCTGATCAAGTTGTATTGTGTAAAATATCACTGACACAGTCCATTTGCATTTAAATGATTATACAGCTAGTAGCTAAAAATAGTCACAATACATTCTAAATGGGTAACCAACTTAAAATATTGTCTTGAAAGCAGAGAAAATATTAAAACATCAATATGAAGATAAGCATGTAAAAAATATGAAAACAAACTAGTTCATACCCTCTAGTTTCTATGTTACCTTAAGGTAATTTTAAATCCAATCGCTAAAATAGTCATAAAGTTCCACCTAGAGATTTTTAGTCAAAAGTGCTTTTTAATAACGTATCACAATTTCTTTCTAAAGTCAGTATTAAGATGTTAAACAAGATTTTCTCCACTTAAAATGAGACTTTCTAAAGAGATTTCTTCTCAGTTCTAGAAAATATGTTCATACTTTGACAATTGTTTGGGCAGGGAAATGAAAAATTAAAAGGGAAGTAAGGATATAATAAAGACTATTTCTTTAAAAAAAAAGAGAAAGCAGCGGTTACATGAACAGTCTTATGAATGTTGTATTTTTAGTCCCTGATATTTTGAAAATATATTCTAAAAGCAATAAATAAAAGATGTCCATTGGTGATAAAATCATAAAAAGGCTGCAGCTATGATAAAGTTGTTGCAAGGAATAGGAATTATTTCATATCTGTAGAACATAGGCAAAAAAAAATAGTTACATGCTTAAAATCAGTATTCTTTATGACACTAACCATTTTAAGAATAAAAGATCTCTGAATCAATAATATAAAAAAGTTGATTAATAAATCAAGCCTTTATTTCATTGTTTGTGACTGTGAAGTTGTATACTACCTCCACCTAGAGGTTTAAGGCTCACATATCATTTAGGCTTCTATTATGACTGAAAGAGCCAAGATGGGTTTTAAATGGGGGGGGGGGGGAATTAAGTTAGCACACAAATCATTTTAGTTCAAGCTTCTTCATTTGGGTTAAAGGAAGACTGTTGACTTCTTTATTGTATTTTGGTGTTACCGTAAGTGCATATAACTTAATCATTTCGATTCCTTGCAAGAATATGCCATTCGAAAGGCATTGTTTTCTTTGGCAATTAAAAAAAAATGGTCTCTGTTCACTGTTGCATTTATAGCTAAAAGCAAGGAGCAGTGAACTTTTTACCATCGCTGCCACTTCATAGTTCCGTTTCTTGGTACAATCTTTTTTCATTAGAAATAGTTCTTCAAAATACTCTAGCATCTCAAAAGCCACCCCTGCCCTGATGCCATTCAAGAAACACACCTTTAACCTGAATTAAAAGAGTCCATAAATGTCTCACCTGGCTGGGTCCCACATCAAGAGAACAAGAAGCAGTAACTGCATGTTGTAGATGTTCAATTTCGTCTTCATCGCTGCTCTTTGCAAAGCCATAGAAGAAAACCAAAATACACTAAAAATTAAATTCAGTCCCACCATCCAAATAGCCCAAAAGACTGGGAATTGGAGTTAACGCTATGGAGGTTATTTCAGGGAGTGAGTGTAGAACATGATGATTGGGTAAGCTTTTTTTTTCTCTCTCTCTCTCTTTTTTTTTTTTTTGGCAGCCAGATTATCAAATAATCACATTTTACTCTGCCAGTTACTTCCCCCAGCCCCATCGACAGAAAACACTGTTTTGTGCTCACACACAGACATGTAATAACAACACACGGGACCCTGAACTGACATATGAGCTAGAGAAGAAGAGAATGGGTTGGTGGAGAGAGTAAAAAGGGGGAGGAGAGATGGGCACTTCATGCCACCATCCCCTCAACCAAGACCAGCTCCGCCACATCAGCGAGAAAAGCAAGGGGGGCAGTCAGCCCACTTTTTTTATTATTATTCTTTTCACTACAGTGAACTGCAGTCCTCACCTCTTCACTTCTTCACCCTCTCTAAAATAAACTATAATAATCCCCGTTCCTGTCCGTCTACATTTGCCTAACATCATATCTTGGAGGCAGACGGGTTCGGTTCAACTGCTGCGAAACGCCGCGTTTGACAGCTGTTCGCGGAGCCAGCCGAGGACCACAACGCCGGCAGGAGCGCGAGGCTCCGGATCAGCCCTGGCCGGCAGGCTCTCCCAGCACAGCGTGCAAAGTTGAAGACTGAAAAAGAGCCAGGCTAACGTGCTGCCTGGCGGGTGTCTCGGAGCTTATTGTACTTGTAAATATGCTTCTGATGATGGGCGCCGAAATTATGTTTCAGATGGGCTGGGGACGTGAGGGCGACCTGAACCTCCTTGGTTTCCAGGGAGCAGGGGAGAGTGGAGGGAATGAAGCATGCATGGGAGACAGAGGCGAAAGAAAAGGGTCCCTGACGGGACTAACGTGTGCGACCTTACCTGGAACAACAAGCGGAATTGGGTGTTTTCCTCCCTTTGCCCTGATCTTGAGCAGATAGGAAACTTGAGAGAGAAGAGAGCGCCAGAGATTCTGACTGCAGCAGCCGAGCGCCGAGCGAGCGGGGAGCGAAGGGCTGGTGGCAGTCGGGGAGAAGCGCGAGGAGCGGTGGCGGCAGTGCCAGGAGTAGAAGGAGGCGAAGGCGTCCGTAGTGGCGGTGTTGGGAGGAGGAGGAGGAAGAGGAGGCGGGGGAAGCGTTGGCAGGAGCGGGCGGGCTGGCGGGCGGGGTGGGGGACGCGAGCGGAGGCGCGGTGCGCGCGGGCTGCAGCGGGCGCGAGCCCCACGCCTGGAGAAGGAGGAGGAGCCAGGCCCGGGAGGAGGGCTAACGAGGTTTCAGGATGTGCAAGGACCCCCACCCGCTCCCCCAGCCCAAGCAGCCGCCCCCACGGCACCTGCAGCTGCACAGCCCCGGCAGGCGGAGGGAGCCCCGTTGCGCCTGGAGCGCTGCACCCGGCATCCACACCGCGGGAGGAGCGGAGCCCTCGCACCTCCCGGGACTGCTCCCGGCGGCAGCCCGCCGGGGCTCCCCAGAGGCCCAGAGGTTCCTAGAGGACTGCCGGTGGGTGTCTGTGCGCCCCTGGGTCCCCGGGTCCGCGCCCCGCCGCCTGCCCTTAACATCCCCTGGCTCTGGAGCTGCGTGGCTGCGGAGCAGAAAAGAGGTACGGCTCCCGCTGGAGGGCGAGGGGACTAATCACGCCTTTACTTTGTCATCAGCACACCCACACAGGACCAAGTTCAACCGATATTCGTGGAATCAGACAGCGGGAAGTTTCTTTGATTGCCTGAGCCATCTGCATATATCACTCATTCCTCCACACTCCCTGCCAGCAGGACCGATTTCTCCTCAAAGCTCTGAGGGTTGGAGACTTCCCTGGAGCGGGTCAGTAAAGTCCATTTGCAAATTATAGGACTTAGGAAACCTCCTACACACTCTCAGCAATTCTCCTCCCCATCCCTTTTCACAGCCATCCTTTCCTCCCCAGCTGGTGATCAAACTCATCAACAACTCTAAAAAGTTTACATTTTCCCAAAGCAAAATTGGACCTGCTGTGTTTCTACCACCTCTGCGATTTTCGGGTTTCCCCCTGGGTTGGAAAAGGAGCAGAGTGCGGTCTCCCCCCATTAGGACTACTTTTTCCCCGTGAAAGGGGACCTGTTGTAATCCAGCCTCCATCGCACATTTTCAGCATTGTGTATTTGCTATGTCTCTTTTCTATTTTATGTGGGGCGACAAAATCCAAATGCGCAACTTGAACAACAACAACAGACATTTTCCTTTCCACAGGGCACATAAGACAACGTTATCCCACTAAGGCAAAGCGAAGCGGTGTTGATTTCTTTGAGAAGTCCCTACAAAGGTTAGGCACTTTCACCATTTCAGAGTGTGCTGATATGCTTCTGTTACATTACCTTCAGAGTCCATATGTGCTAAACAGTACAATTGTATTAGTTACGAACCCAAAATCCAGGTGTTTTTCCTAGATGTGCAGTTTTCATAACAACCGACAGTGCTAATCCACATAAATGTTGGCTTTGCTTTGAAGGTTCTGTGAGGAAAGTAAAGCCTACATCGTAGATATTTCAAGTCGTGCTTTTTAACCTGTTAGTCACCAACTTCTAAATAAGCACTTCATATGCTACAACCTAAACAAACATTTGCCGTCCCGTAGGGCCAGCTCTGTGAAGCATGCTACACCACCCGGCGTTCTCCTCCGTCATTAACATTCCCTTCCCGACTTGCCCATTGCAGTCTAATTGAAACTCACAAAGATAAGAAGCATGCCATTTAAAACCTTTCAGCTAGAGGATTTAACCCTCTTCTACTTGGTGTGAGCACTTCACTTGTTACTGTACTTGCCTGCTTTCCATTGCTATGAGTCAGTCTTCATCAAGATCCCTTATCATTTCTCCAGTTACATTACTACTAATTGTTAATATTTTGATAGTGGAAATTAAACAGCGTGTGGTTTCTTCTCAACTTTAATTGCTTGCTCTGACAAAATTTCTCCTTCATGAATATCACAATTTTTGTAAACATCTTCATAGATTAGTCTCATAATGCCAATTTATAGATTTTAGTTTAATTGCTTTATCTCAAAATTTATATCTACTGGAATGACTTGTGCTAAAAGAATTAGCTTTATTCAGTTGGCTTCCTTATTAGATTTGTAATCTCATTTCCGTATGACCCACTTATATGTAACTTCATAAAGCTCAAGCTGTTTTAAATGATTTTCACCGTTTGCTTTTTTAAAGCCTGTATCTTCAAACAGTCTGTCGATCTGGGTATGCACTTATTTGAGAGAGATTCACAAAACAATTCATTGCAAGACCATGATTTTCTGTGTTTCCCTATAAAATGCTTCATTATTTTGTCGATGTTGGAGATCTGTGACATAAAGGAAATGGAAATCAGAAAAGCTGATTGCAGGCAGTGGGTCTCTACTTATTGCTCTATCTATACTGATAATTTACTGTGTCACTAGTCCAGCCAATTTTCTTCTAGAAGTGTCCGGTTTCCACAGGCATCTGACAAATCCGGCCTCATTTTCTTCTCTCCTCTCCGTGATGATGGAATGCCCTGATCTGCCTGTGATTTGGAATCCAGACTCTATTGGTCATGACTTAGCTCTTCCTACCCACTCTTTTTGGAGCGTGTCCCAAGGCAGCCAATCCTGTAGAAGAATTGACAACTTATTGGTGGCAGGTAAACCCATTCCTGCCCAAGCGAGGGCAGCACAAAACCTTCTGTTTTAACTTGTTTGAATTATTCTCCCACAGATTAGATTGGGGGAGTTCTCTCTTACATATTTCCCATCCCCAACACCCAAGTGGCTAAGGAGATTTCCACGTAAGAATCAAAAAATAAAAAGAAAGATGAATACTTGGATTTTTTTATATTATCTGATTTCTCTTTCTTGACATCTCATAATATTGTATGGTTTTAAAATTGATTACAAAGCTATTTATGTTTTTTAATAGACATTTTGGAGAGCTTCTCCTTTTCCGGCCCCGCCCTTTGGGGACTTGGCATTACTGTTTCTTGGACCTACTACTCTATATAACCTAGAGGACTTCGTGAATCTTTAAGTTCTATAAGGTAATATGTTTGTGTGTATATATATATATGTATCCATGTACATTATATACACACACAAACACACAGATATTTTTAGAAAGATAGATATCTGAACGAATAAAAAGGCTTGAGGATTTAAATGAGAATAACACATATATAAAACATATTTTTATAAAATACATTAATCTCACTATCACATGATTTGATCATAGTGATTTTTATACACTTTGAAGTACCAGAACTACTTTAACGAGAATGGTATCTCACTGTATTTATAAATTTTGAAATATCAGCATGTAGTTCATGTAATAAACTTATATACACTTTAACTACACACTTTCCTATGTGAGTCACTTATTCAAGTGGTAATAAAAACTGATGAAAAATTAAGAACTAAAGCATAGATTACCCTTTTTACATAGAATTAAATACCACCCTGTACTTTTACCCAGAATGCCTTTCCTATTTTAAAATATGTTTGGAGTGCAAGTTTGTTCTCACATGTATTCACAATTACCATTCAAAAAAAAAAAAAAAACACTGGAGCTAATACTCATTTGGTAATTCTCAAGTCTGAAGCATGGCTTGGTCAAGCTTCATTTTTCCCGTGAGTTTAATTTAGATGGATAGTTCTAATATGTCCACTAGGCTCTAAGATTCTGAATGAAGGAACAGCTGGAAAGTGAGAGCAATTAGCCTTATAAACAAATAATTCTGAAACTACTGTTACATTAATGTATCTAGGCCACATTTCATTAGAGCTAAATGTGTCATGTATACCAGCTCAGATACACTACGCACATTACATTCTTCAAAGTAACTCTCTGTTTATAATATAAAATGCTTTAACAAATTCTTATTCAACTTGCAAATCAAACATATACTGGATTCAGGATATCCTGGTAGTTTCTCAGTTTTTACAATCTAACTACTACATCAAACACATATGCTAAGTTATTTGTAAGGAAACTTTTTTCCTTCCTTTTGTGAAATTATAGATAGAATTTATTTGTAGGCTATTTGATTGCTTACTAAAACAGCAACAATTTCAGTAAGACAAGGCACAAGCTCTCATTGGAAAACATTGCACAAATTTCAGTGAAAGATAAGGAGCTACATCACTGGCAGCTCTTTTGCTTGCGAGGCAGGTACCTTAAATCTTAATCATAGTAATTAAAATAAAAAATAAACCTATAATGTCTTTTTTGTGTGTGTAACAGTATAAATCCCATTCCCAATACCTTTTTTTTTAAGTGTTAATGTTTTATAATTGATCATTTTAGTATTCTTCTATTGGTACTTCTTCTCAGACCGTGATGGTTCTTTTACTCACCAACAAATCTATGGACACCCAAATCCAAAGTCTGGCTGCAGAATGAAGGGTGGAACCACTGCAGCTTCCGTGAGCCGATTAAGCAGAATTATTTTTTGTTAGCTTCACCACTCCATGTCTTCCCTTTCTCTTTCCTGGACTGTTGCAATATTCTCTTGGCTGCCTGGAGTCTCCCTTAGCAGGGGCTGCTGGAGTGAGCTTTTAGAAAGCCACCCTGGTCCTGCCCACACTGTATAACACCCTGGTATGGGTCCCCATGTGTGCTGGGTGGGGCGACTCCCAGCCTGCTGCCAGGGGTCTCTAAGTGGGAACTGATCACCCAGACTCATCTGCTCAAGATTTACCCTCACTAAATTTGATCTACTCATGTTTCTCCCATCGTATTTCACCTTTTTATACTTCGGTGCGTTATATTCCCTCTGTTAGGCCTTTCTCCTTTCTTCTGTGCCTAGAGAATTTGCATTTACCCTACAAAGTCCAGTTCAAAAGCCATCACCTTTGGGAAGCCATTCCTGACTAATATGGTGAGAAATAATCATTATTTTTTATCACCATTTAGTTTATATTTATTCCTCTTTTTGCATTATAACATTGGGGTGTGTGTGCATGTCCATAGTTAGGATGTTGCTTAAGGGTTGGGCTGATGTCTCTGTCTTCGAGGAAGGGTCTGTACCTTCATTATTTTCAGATGTCAAAAGCACCAACATAGTTGGTACTTAAAAACATTTTTTTAATGTTTATTTTTTCCTTAAATATTTTTATTTTAATTGTTTTTCAGTACAGTTTTCTGTCTTTTACTCCCATCCCATACCACCCCCCAGTGCTCCCCCCTCCCTCCCCTTTCCACCCCCCTTAGTTTTTGTCCATGTGTCCTTTATACTTGTTCCTATAATCCCCTCCCTTTTTCCCTGAAATTCCCTCCCCTCTCCCCTCTGGATA
>PVKM010025308.1:0-19930 GCA_004027735.1 Carollia perspicillata | reverse complement strand
GGCCTGTAAGGTCTCTTTTGAGAAATCAGCTGACAGTCTGATGGGAACTCCTTTGTAGGTGACTGTCCCCTTATCTCTTGCTGCTTCTAGGATTCTCTCCTTCATTTTACTCTTGGCTAATGTAGTGATGATGTGCCTTGGTGTGTTCCTCCTTGGGTCCACCTTCTTTGGGACTCTCTGGGCTTCCTGGACTTCCTGGAAGTCTATTTCCTTTGCCAGCTTGGGGAAGTTCTCCTTTACTATTCGTTCAAATAAGTTTTCCACTTGTTGATCTTCCTCTTCCCTTTCTGGTACCCCTACAATTCGGATGTTGGAATGTTTAAAGATGTCCTAGAGGTTCCTAAGCCTCTCCTCATTTTTTTGAATTCTTGTTTCTTCATTCTTTTCTGCTTGGTTGTTTCTTTCTTCCTTCTGGTCCACTCCATGGATTTGAGTCCCAGTTTTCTTCCCATCACTATTGGTTCCCTGTGTGTTTTCCTTCATTTCACTTAGCATTGCCTTCATTTGTTTATTTAATTTGTGACCAAATTCAACCAGTTCTGTGAGCATCCTGATCACCAGTGTTTTGAACTGTGCATCTAATAGGTTGGCTATCTCTTGGTCACTTAAAAGTATTGCCTCTGGGGCTTTTTTTTTATTTTAATTGTTATTCAAGTACAGTTTTCTGTCGTTTACTCCCGTCCCAGTTCACCCCCCCCTTTTTTTTTCTTTTAATTACTTGGCTCTGGGGCTTTGATTTGTTCTTCCGTTTGAGCCATAATTTTTGGTCTGGTCGCACCTTGTTACATATGAAGGGCAGAGCCTTAGGTGTTCACCAGGGCGGGGCAACCCACATTGCTGGGTTGTGATGCTGTATTTGGGGGCAGGGTCAGAGAGGGAACAATGGCACCTGCTCCACTCTCTCTAGGATTTCAGTCCCCTCTGCTACTTCCCACATGCAAATTGGGCCCTTCTGGTGCTGATTCCCATGTGGGTGGGCTTGTGTACATTCTAGGACCCTGTGGGTCTTTCCAACGAACTCTCCTGTGAGGCTGGGTGTCTCTCCCGGCACCTAAACCCCCATTAGTGTTTTCAATCAGTGCTTTTAGGCTTTATTTCCCTGTGCTGGGACCCTAGGTTGCTCGGGCTATCTCACTGCTCATTTTTGCCTGGTTTATTTGCACATGAATGTGTGTCCGCAGTCAGCCAACCACCTTGCGTGCCTCACTGGGTCTGCTCGTTTCCTCCCCGTGCCCCAGGTCTGCTAGCCCCGTGAAGCCTGTGTACCCAGGTCTGCCAACCACCACTTTTTCCCGCCATGGCCCCTTTCTGTCGGCCACTGACTCTGCCCCTCTTACCAGTCTGGATGAATGGTTTGTTGTCAGACTTTCATACAGTTCAATTTTCTGTCTGTTCTGGTTGTGTTTTTGTTTGTAAATCTTTTTGTCCTTAAATTTGTTGTGCGAGGAGGCACAGTATTTCCACCTATGCCTCCATCCTCTGTACATTCTTTATTTTAGCTCTCATAATTTTTTGCCTTAGTTTCTTTTTTATTTCTGTAAAATCATAAATCACAATTCTATATTTGTTTCTTCCCTAAAAATATAAGTATTGAGTTGTTTAAGAATCCTATATTCTTTTGAATAAATATATTCCAGAGAGGCAACAGTGCTAAAGAACACAAATTCAGTCTTTCTAAGCTTTTGATTTCTCATATGTTAAACTGGAATAATAACAATAATAATACCTGATTTATATAGTTGTTGTGGAGATTAGCTAAGATAAGGAAGGTAAAGCACTTAGCATAGTTTCTGGCATGTATTAAGTACTCTAGAATGTTTATTATCACTACTGATGTTGCTGCCATTGGACTGGTTGTTCCTATTGGCTTATACAAACCTTAATTTTAGAAGTAAGAATTTTCACGATTCTCCCAGTTGTGAAGTTTTTGTGCATGGTCTCTTTAGACCTTTATATATTATCTACTTTATCTTTATTCTTCCACTAAAAAAGATATTTATTTACTTTTAGATAGAGGGTAAGAGAGGGAAAGAAGGGGGGAGAAAAACATCATTGTGAGAGCGAAACATCACTTGGTTGCCTCTTGAACTCCACTGAACCCACAACCCAGGCATGCGCCCCGAATTGAACTGGCGACCTTCGCTTGGCAGAACATCACCCAACCAACTGAACCACGCCAGTCAGGGCTATTTTCTTCCATTTTCATAATAAGAATTTCTGTGTTCTTATGCGTTAAAAAAAAGTTTTATGTTCAGTAGACTCATGTTTTCAGATAACTACTCATTTTTATGTGTAAGTTTTAAAAAAATATTGGAAAAGTTTTCATTACCTAAATACGTTTAAATTAGGTTATATTCAAAATACTAAAGTCACAGGACTATTTACTTTTTAAGTTTTAGAAGAGACTCATCTAATTTTCTAACATTTTGTTTTGTAGGTAATTTTAACTAATCAGATGACAACAAAGATCGATGGAAATCAGGCCTTGCTGATACCAGCATTGGGTGGGTAATAAATTAGATAACCATTTCTGGTTAAACACATTTTCTCTACCTTTTTCAATTGATGCTTATTGAGTACTGTGAACTCCATGAAAGCAGAGGGTTTATCTGTCTTATTCACTGATAAATCTTAGCATGGAACACTGTGCTCTTAGATACTGACTCATTTTTTTCAGTTAACATTAATTCAGCATTTATTATATAGCAACTGCTGGGTCAGGTACTGAGCTTATAATAGTCATATGATGATTATTTATTTATTTGTAGAGAGGGGAAGGGAGGAAGAAAGAGAAACATCAGTGTGTGGTTGCCTGTCGCGTGCCCTGTACTGGAGACCTGGTCCACAACCCAGGCAGGTGCCCTAGACTAGGAATCGAACCAGTGACCCTTTGGTTCACTGGCTGGTGCTCAGTCCACTGAGTCACACCAGCCAGGGCCATATGATGCTTCTTGACTTCAGAAAGCTCACTGTCTTAGGCAGGAGGAATGGTGAATCTATTCAAACACAAATTATATAACAGTGAATAGATTTATGATTTTGTTCCTAACCTTAGTCATGGTTTTGTTAGAATACAGTGCTTCAAGACTTATTTCTACTAAAATCTTTGAATATTCTGTCAGAGTTCTTGCCTTTTTTCTGATAGTCAGAAATATGTTAGTAGTCCTGATATATGGAAGAGTGACCAATATGTTAAACTATAACGTTTTCTAAAGGCAAATAGAAGATATTGATCTTCAGTATTGCCTTAAATATGTAAACCTCCATTAATCTCAGGATGTTATTCACATACCAGGTTTTTAAAAACCAAGTGTACTCTTGTTATGTTAAACTATGCAGAGTAAAACTGTATTTGATCAGAGGCATTCTGAGAAACTTACAACCTAGTCAGTAAGGCAATATGTAAGTATTATGTTCTTTTTCCCTCAGGGGAAAGTTGGGGACATGCTGCAACAATACGGCTGATCTTTCATTGGGATCAAAAGCAAAGGTCAGTGTAGAAACAACTTAATAATTCTGAATATTGGGTTAATAATACTGAACGCTTACCAGTTTCTTAGAGCTAGTGCAGTGGATGACATCTACGTGCCCCGTGAACCAGAGCTTTTGTTACCTTGTCCTCAATCACCTAGAGCAAACATAGAAACATGTTTTTATCTGCACATTTAGCTACATAGGAAATTCTTTGGAATATTTAAATGATGGGGTGCACCTGAAATGAGTAGGCATCCAAGGAATGCTACCTTCTAAAGCTCTTAGAAAATCAAATACCATTTATTAGCCACGCAGAGGGAGGTGGGTACTGTGTTCCTGGAAGGGATTGAAAGGAGAATCAAATGGGAACCAAAGGTTAGCTTTAGGACTATTTTATATGGAAAATAGGGTGGTTCTTCCTAGTTCCTTAATATATTTCTTGTATGAAATTGTGTCTACTTTTGTTTTCTCCAGTATTTTCCTATCTTGCACTTGTTATCCATTTACTTACCTGACTTGCACCACTATTGTTCTTTAAAATAAAACTGTGACAGCGTGAAACCTTTGTATTTGTTTTTAAAGCTAGCTGCTGAGCAAGTGAACAAACCAGCTTTTATTTTCTTTAAAATAGGCAATTGAAAGCAGCAGAATCTTTTATTCTACACTTCTGGAAATGTCAGAATTATGCCAGCCTCTCTGCTTTGAGATTAATTGGTATAACATAGAGTACTTGGTTTTGAAACGCTTTAATAAAAGGGAGAAACTGAGACAGTGTGTGTGTGGGCAAAGATGGAAAAAGGGGTTACTTAAGTACATATTGGGTCTGGTCAGTTATATTGTTTATTTCTTTATTGCGTTTCTTTGTTTTTCTATAAAATGAAAAAAATCATGCTTCAGCTCACCAAGTTAGGTTTTACTGACTCTGAGCTCATAGCAGAACCAGTCACACATACATCTTTGGCAACTAATTCATACAGGGGAATTAGTTGCATCTCTTTTAGTTGTGTCTCTTTTAAAGATGGCCTTTGCAGAGCTCAGGTGACTCTTTTTTTCTTTTCCATAATACATAATGCTTTATAATTGACTCCCATCCCTCAATTCTGTGAATAAGTCACTGTACAGTGGCTTCACAAAAAGAAATTTTTTCTTAGTAACAAACCCTATTGTAAGGATTTGGTGATTTGTCTAGGTGATTCTTTTGAACATACTGCTTATACTCTCCCATATTTAGGTTTTCTGCAAAATGCATCCCACCAATGATCTTAGGAATTTCCCTTGAGCTAGTACACAGTAGTTTTCCACTGTGGTTCTATTAACTATTCACTGGTAGGATACATCTAAGAAAGGAGAATTATAGGAGCAGAGCAAGATGTTTCCTCTCTTATGCAGTCATCAGAAGGAAAGGTTTGCCTTCTTTATCAAATTCTGTAAATTGGCATTGGCTAGGTACCTTTGATATCAGAAAACCATGCTTAATTTTTGAGTAACCATTTTATGACTTCAGCTTCTTAATAATTTTTTCCAAGAAATTAGAGAACAGTGTATAGCATTAAATAGATAGATTTAGGGGAAAACTGTTCTGTGAAAATTTTACTCTATCCCCTGCTGTTATTTTATTTATTTTTTTCTCCATGCTGTTATTTTAGTAAGTGCTTGCTTGTGCTAGGTATTTAACTGGGCATTTATGTACATCATTTTATATTATCCCTTCAATAACTCTGAAGAATCTATACCTGTGAGAAGACCAAAGCTCAGAAGATTAACTGACTAGTAAATAATAGCTATCATTTTTTTTTAAAGATTATTAATTTTTATTTACTTACTTTAGAGAGAGGGGAAGGGAGGGAGAAAGAGAGAGAGAAACTTCAGTGTGAGAGAGATTCGGTTGTATCTCCCATACCCCCAACCAGAGACCAGGCCTGCAACCCAGGCATCTGCCCTGACCAGTAATTGAACCAGTGACCCTTTGGTTCACAGGCCAGTGCTCAGTCCACTGAGCCACATCAGCCAGGGCTAATTATTAAATATTTATTAGCAGTCCTTTATTATGCTAAGTAGTGTGTATATATAAAATTTCATTTTATTTTCCAAATAACTCTGAAGTAGGTAGTAGTATCCACATTTTGTAGCGGGCTGTAATAGAGTCCATTCTTTTTCTCCTGTAATTACTGTTTCTAGAATGTAATTCTAGTATTGTGTTGATTTCTAGCAAATCTGAAGTTAAAGCTCTTATCCTCCTTTTAAGGTAATATCCTTTTTTTCCAAACTGTCTTTTTTCCAGGCTATGGATATATAAGAAATGCATATACTTTATCATAACCAGAAGTTGACCTCATGTAATAGAATTAAAATAGTTTTATTTTTCATTGTTTGAAAAATAAAGTCATTAAAGTTGCATGAAATCTTTTTAAGTATACTTTATTGATTATGCTGTTACATTTTACCCAGTTTTTTCTCCTCTTTATCCCCCCTCCACCTTGCATACCCCTGCCCTCTACCATTCTCCCTCCCCCTCAGTTCATGTCCATGGGTTATACGTATAAGTTCTTTGGCCTCTCTGTTACCTATACTATTCTTAACCTCTCCCCTTCTGTTTTATGCCTACCAATTATGCTTCTTATTCCATGTACCTTTCTTCCCATTCTTCCCCTCACCCTCCCCACTGAAAACCTTCCATGTGATCTCTATTTCTCTGGTTCTATTTCCGTTTGTTGTTTGCTTAGTTTTAGTTTTTGTTTTTTAGGTTCAGTTGTTGATAGTTATGAGTTTGTTGTCATTTTACTATTCGTAGTTTTTGATCTTCTATTTCTTACGTAAGTCCCTTTAACATTTCATATAATAAGGGCTTGGTGATAATGAACTCCTTTAATTTGACCTTATCTGGGAAGCACTTTATCTGCCCTTCCATTCCAAATAATAGCTTTGCTGGATAGAATACTCTTGGATGTAGGTCCTTGCCTTTCATGACTTCAGATATTTCTTTCCAGCCCCTTCTTGTCTGTAAGGTTTCTTTTGAGAAATCAGCTGATAGCCTCAGAACTTCTTTGTACATAACTGTCTCCTTTCCTCTTGCTGCTTTTAAGATTCTCTCCTTATCTTTAATCTTGGGTAATCTAATTATGATGTGCCTAGGTGTGTGCTTTCTTGGGTCCAATTTCTTTGGGACTCTCTGAGCTTCCTGGACTTCCTGAAAGTCTATTTCCTTTGCCAGAATGAGGAAGTTTTCCTGCATTATTTGTTCAAATAAGTTTTCAATTTCTTGCTCTTGTTCTTCTCCTTCGGGCACCCCTATGATTTGGATCTTAGTGTACTTAAAGTTGTCCCAGAGGTTCCTTAGCTTCTCCTCACTTTTTTGAATTCTTGTTTCTTTATTCTTTTCTGATTGGATATTTATTTCTTCCTTTTGTTCCAAATCATTGATTTGAGTCCCTGTTTCCTTCCCTTCTTTGTTGGTTCCCTGTATATTTTGCTTTATTTCACTTCCAGTAGCCTTCATTTCTTCCTTCATTTTGCAACCTAGCACAATCAGTTCTATGAGTATCCTGATTACCAGTATTTTGAACTCTGCATCAGATAGGTTGTCTATCTCCTCATCACTTTGCTCTTTTTCTGGAGTTTTGATCTGTTCTTTCTTTTGAGCCATATTTCTTTGTCTCGATGCACCTATTGAAAGGAGCCAGAGCCTTAGGTATTTGCCAGGGTGGGGCAACCCTCTTTGCTGCGACGTGGTACTGTCTGTGGGGGAGGGGTCAGAGAGGGAGCAATGATGCTTGCTCGCTCCACTGTAGGTTGCCTTTCCAACAAACTCTCCTATGAGGCTGGAAGTTTCTCCCACTGTTGTAACCTGTGCAGTATTTTACAGCTAGTTTTAAGTCTTTAAGTTCCCATTCATCCAGCCCTGCCTCTCCCACATGATCTGCTGCCTTGGCACGTGTCCTCCCCACTAGGCTGCCTGGCTCCCATCTCCATCCCTCCTACTGGCCTGAGTGAATGTTTCTTCAACTCTTTGGTTCTTGGAGTTGCATGCAGTTTGATTTTCTGGCACTTCTGGTTGTTTATTGTTTTGAAATTGGTTATCTTTCAGACAAAAAAAATATGGCCCAAATGAAAGAACAGATCAAAAAAAAAAAAAAGAAAGAAATTGGTTATCTTTCTTTTTTTTGGTTGTGCGAGGAAGCAAAGCATTTCTCCTGCTACATGAAATCTTGTATGTGGTTTTAGTTTATCTTGAAAGAATGGAAATAGAAATTCACATTGGGGAAAAGTGTTATGAAAATAAACACTTTCAACTTGAGCAGAAAACTAAAAACTTTGAGCAGAAAACTAAAAACTAAAAACTAGCTATCAAAGTATTGAAGAGAATTGAATTTAAGTATCCCATCTCATGATATAGTGTCCCCATCCTTCACCAGCAACACCTGATTTTTACCCTTTGACTAATAATGGAATAACATTCCAACAGTTATTAAAAGATACTTTTGTCTCTATCCTGTGTATTATACAGGTTTTCCTTCAATTTACATATTCATAATCATATGAGACTGAGATTGTTCAGAATTATACCACTCTTTGCCAAGAAGATCTGGTGTTAGAGTGGAGTAATATAGCAACACCCCCACATAGTATTTCATATGTGTACTCAGCTTTAGAGCACAAATTGTGCTTCTGTCTTGTTTCTTTCTGACCTAAACTACGTAGTTCAGCCATATGTTAAGCTTCATCTCAGTTGAGGATGTAAGCCAAGTGATTCTTTGGTTTAGTTTGCTTTTTGAAAAGATCTCTTGAGATGCAGACATGAAATATACAATTTAATTTTTTAAAATATTTTCTTTTCTTTATTTATTTTTAGAGAGGGGGGAGGGAGGAAGAGAGGGAGAGAAACATCATTGTGTGGTTTTCTCTCCTGTGGCCCGCACTAGGGACCTGGCCTGCAACCCAGGCATGTGCCCTGACTGGGAATCGAACTAATGACCCTTTGGTTCGCAGCCCACACTCAATCCACTGAGCTACACCAGCCAGGGCTATACAGTTTAATTTTTACTTAGAAATTTAAGGAAGATTTTCAACCTGAACACTTAATTCCCATTTGACTTTAGGATTCTCAATGAGTATGTAAATACTTTTTTAAATACTTCTTTAAAGCTTATTTAATTTTTCATTTTTTTCTAGAAAAGTCAGAAGAACTAGGTCCCTTTTTGAACATGGTATTAGATACTGTTTTTCAGAAGGTTAGCTAATTTTTGTTATATTGAATCACAAAGATTTTTTAATAGGGTGGGTTAAAATATATAATGCTTCTATTTTTCTGTTATATCTTACATTAAAGATGGAATATCAACTCTAAAAGCATTGTAAAAATTTATTCTCACTCCCTATCATAACTATACTTGCCAGATATTTTCTCTATGCATACAGTTACAATTCTAGAGTAAATGACATTTTGGATTCTGCTGTTTTCATCCTAAAAGAATAAACCTAAAACATTGAGCTAATGGACCATGATCTCTGACTGCTTCTTTTTTGAATTGTGCCTGAGAAGCAGTTTCAAAATTAATAAAGCAAAAAATCATAAACTAAGATGTCCTTTTTGAGTTGTCTCTGAAAATAAGTCAACATTATATTATATGTAAATAAATGCTCCTTTTAACTCTGAGAGTTTATTATTTTTCTCTAAGTTAGTGCAGTTATATCTGTTTTTTTTAACTGTGGTAAAGTATACGTAACATAAACCTTACCATTTTAACCATTTAAGTGTACACTTCAGTGGCATGAATTATATTCACGATTGTATAATCATCACCACCATCCATCTCCAGAACTTTTTCATCTTCTATACTGAAACTTTGTACCCATTAAACACTAATTCTCCATTCTCCCCTCCTACCAGCCCCTGGCAACCACCATTCTACTTCTGTTTCTATGAATTTGACTACTTTAGGCACCTCAAATAAGTGGAATCATACAAAATTTGTCCTATTGTGACTGATGTTATTTCACTTAGCACAATGTCCTCAAGGTTTACTGTAGCATGTGTTAGAATTTCTTTCCTTTTAAAGACTGAATAATATTCCATTATATGTATATGCCACATTTTGTTTGTATGTGCATGTTACAAGACACTTGGATTGCTTCTAGCTTTCGGCTATTATGAATAAGTTATGTCACTTTTAAAGCAATTTTAAAAGGCACTTTAAAAGGTTTTGCTTTTATATGTCTTGCCGTTACAGTATTTGAACATAGTAAGAGCTTAAAATTTTATTTTTCAACTACTTTCAGCTTTAGTTTTACGTTATTTACTTTGTAGACTACATAATGAAATTCTGCCTAGACAGATTTTGTTCTGTCACGACAGTGATATTTTTGGACATAATTATTTTGAAAGAATGTGTCTTGCTAGCTTATTCGTATTAGTATATTATGAGTATATTAGTATAAGGAACATACTTATGTATATCCAAAAAAAATTGTCTTAATAGTTATAACAACCCCAAAAACACAATTACTACAGAAAGTTTGAAGAATATAGATTTTAAAAAAAACCTTTACCTTATAATAACAATGTGGCTTTTTTCTTGTAGCCTTCTAGTAATTTTTCTATATATGTGTATATACATACTAATAAATGCAGGATCATACATCATAACTTTCATATTATTAATATTTTTCTATCTCACTGAATATTTTCTCCCACTATATTTTCTTAAGTATAAATAGTATCTTGTCATGTACAAAATAGTTTATTTCAGTAATTTTCAACCTTTTTCAGCTCATGGCACAAATAAACTAATTACTGAACTTCTGTGACATCAAAATATATTTTTTGCTGATCTGACAAAAAGTACTTTTGGTATACTTTTGATTCATTCACACCAGATGGCTATTGTGTTGTTTTTCTTTGACAATCTAAGGGAAAAGAGGTCAGTACCCCTGACTAAATAAACAGGTATTACATGTTTTAAAAATTCTTGCTGCACACTGGTTGAAAATTGCTTGTTTATTTGAATCAGTCATTGGACTTTTAGGTTGCTTTAAAATTTCACTTATGTAAACAAGTATTTTGTTAATATATGTAATAATTGTTGCATGCATACATGTAGCTATTGGTTGCAGGGAGTACTTCTGATTTTTTTTTGCTTTGTGTGTCCTTAGAGAACAAAATAATATAATTATATTAAAACTATAAATTTGTTATCAAATCAGTCACCTGAACTAATTAATTAAGATTATGTGTTTGTGTATATTTTTTTCTCTAAGCAGGTTGGCAACATTGTACAAATCACCAAGCCAGAAGGAATCTACAGTACTGTTTCAAATCACAGTCAGTATTATTTAATTAGAGTGTGATTTTGGTGTTGGTGGGTTATAATTATCTAAAGAGAATATTTATAAATTGCTTCTGTTAACTTCTCCAGGCAGTAAGCCAATTTGAGGACAGCTTTTGATACTTAGAATTATCCCCCAATATCGAGATATACACACACACATGTAATAATTGAACTGAAATTTTTTAAAAAGATTTTATTTATTTATTTTTAGAGAAAGGGGAAGAGAGGGAGAAAGGGAGAGAAACATCAGTGTGTGAGAGACATCGACAGGTTGTCTCTCACACACCCCCAAGTGGGGACGTGGCCTGCAACCCAGGCATGTGCCTTGACTTAGAACCAAACCAGTGACCTTTCAGTTTGCAGGCCGGCACTCAATCCACTGAGCCACACCAGCCAGGGCTGAAATTTATTTTTAAGAACTGAAGAAATAGTTTTCTGTAGGGTAATGTTTCATGCCTTATGTAATGTCAGGATATTAAATATTTTTAAGGTGAAAGTTGTTAAGGATTTTCATGAGACCAACTACCAACCTTACTCAGTTTGGTCTGTAGATATTATAGGTCTGTTGTAGCCACCAAATATATTCCACTTTAAAATGTTAATTTTCCTATAATTGTATATTATACAACATAGATTTTTTTACTGAAATATACATATTTATCAATAGTTTTGAGCCAAATATATTCTTGGCATCTCATATTTTAAGGACAAAAACAGAAACAGATTCTGAAACTGAGGTATCTGCTTAGACTTTGCTCTGCCTAGGTACACTAAAAGTATTGTAATTGGAAAACATTATTTTAGAGTATTTAATTGTGAAAATAAGTTTGTAAAACATGTAAGTGATTATTATGTTATTTCTTTTCACTTCTTCCAGTAGTGTCACCATGAAGTTTGTAAGGGTTGTCTTTTAGAGAACATTTTTATAATGCAATGTTATTTCTGTGTGTCTGTGTAAATAAATATATAAAAAATACTCTAGATATAAAATACTTTAGTACAAGTATTAAAGGCTTGGGCACTTACCCTCTTTATTTACAGTGGTTGATAACTTCTATTCCAAGAAAAAAGTAGCTCTCTTATCAATTACTTAAAATGTTTGGAAGACCAGTAATTATTTTAGATGTTCTTAAAGCATGCTTGCATATTTTTTCATCTCTCAGCCTCAGGGGTTTAGAGATGCTGTTGTTGCCCCTGCATCTTCAATGCAAACAGAAGATTCCTTGAATTCCCGGAAACGGTCACGAGAATCAGAGGAAGAACAGGAATCCAAAGACTAGTTTCAGTGTGAGTGTGAGTGTGTGTGTGTGTGTGTGTGTGTGTGTGTATGAAGTCTGTCTGAAAAAAGTTCAGCCAGTGTTAATATAATGAAAACAGTTTGCATGACATCCATGTAACCTGGCAGCCAAGGGGAGTGGACTGGAATGCACATACATGAACAATGACAACTTCACTGTACTAGTCAGTGGTGTGGAAGACACCATTGAGTGAGCATGCGTACTGTGTGGCCATCACATTCAAAATTAGCAAGTAGAGGAACGAATCAGATTTTGTGTTAAGCTTGAACATTCCTCCATGGAAATATTTGGATGATTCAGAGGCCTTCCAGGATGACGCAATGAGTGCAGCGCAAATAAAGGGGTGGCACAAGTGCTTCAAAGTTGGTCGAGAATCTGTTGCAAGTGATCCACGTTCTGGAAGGCCTACAACCAGCAGTACACTTGAGAATATTGAATGTGGAGGGGCTGCAAAGATCAGTGACCCAGGTGACTAAGCCCCCCTACAGCCCAGATTTGGCACCCTGAGACTTCTGGATTTTAGAAAAACTAATCACCTTTGAAAGGGAAGAGATTCAGGAAACTATGATGGGGCAGTTATGGCAATTCCAGCAAAGGGTTTTGCAGTGTTTTGAACAGTGGAAGAGATGCTGGGAGAACTGTGTGAGGTCCCAAGATGCCTACTTTGAAGGTGACGGAGGCATCATTGTCCTGTATACAGTGTTTCTTATGTTTTATAGCTTCAATAAATGTTTCTTTTTCATAGCACATGGCTGGATACTTTCTGGACAGACCTCTATGTATTGATGTGTGAGATGCAGTGTTTACAAGTAGACTCATTTCTTTAAAACAAACACACTATGGCATAAATGAATCAGGAATGTAACAAGTAAACTATATGTATACTTAATGAATATGATTCCCTGAAAGTTTTTCTAAAGTAGTGTTCTACAATTAAATTGTGCCCTGTTTTAATTTTTAGTAATATTCAGTAGAGGTGATATAGGTATTATATTTTGCAAGTTTGGAAAGCTGATCTCATGTGGCCAATCAGGCTGTGTTTCCTCTTTACTAATTGCTGAGGAAGAAAAGATTTGTTTTATATTCCTTTTGTGTTCTTCTCCTTAAATGTAGCTTTGATGATTCTAAAATGACCTGTTCTATTGTTATAAAGGAAACCTAGCCCACTGAGTCAGCATATCATTATATTCAGTCTTATGGGTAGCATACACATTTAGATGACCAATCTGATTTTAGTGACCTCAATTCTAAAATCTAAGCCATTTGTTTGTAATTAAAAAAAATTGTTTTAAATCCTCACCTGAGGATATATTTATTGATTTTATAGAGAGAAAGGGAGAGAGAAACAATGATGTAAGAGAGCAATACCAATTGGTTGCCTCCTGCATGTGCCCTGATGAGATCAAGCCCACAGCCTTTTGGTGTATGAGATGATGGTTCAACCAATTGAGCCACCTGACCAGGGCTATTTTTAATTTATTTTATAATGTTAAATGAAGGACTTTGGAACTGTCAATTTCATTTAGAAATTGTCTGGAACATATATCTTCTAGACTAGTCAATAAGATCACAGGTAATCATTTTTACATTTTTGAAAAATGGTGTTATTCTAGAATTCTAGGTGTACTTACATTTCCCTCTGAAAAGTCTTAACACTGCTTAAATAAATTAAAAATTTGGATTGAGTGGTTTAAAAATAGTCTAAAAATATTTTAGCACCTGGTTCTTCTTAGTACTTCTCAATTCATTCACAAAATTTACTTTGGTTCCCAGTGGAAGAAAGTCAAAGATAAAAGTGAAATAATTGATTATTATATACTGTGGCAACCATATTTTCTGTCCCAGACTGAACACTAAATTCATAAAATTCAAAATATGTGATTACTGTTTAATTGACTAAGCATAGAATAAGCAAACTTTGCCAGGACTTTTTGAGAGTGAATGTGGGCACTGCTGACAATTACACCAGGGCAGTGGACATAAACCAGGATTCTTCCTAGCAAATCAGGTATATGGTCATCCTAATTATATAACACTAATTTTAAATGATTAATGTAGGATAACTGATTGTAACTATCTTATATGTTAGGGCTTTAATGTATATGTTTTTATTATAATTAGTACAGTCATTATTAAAAAGTACTCATTTTATATTCAGTTTGCTCTAATTATGGAAGCAAGGGTGGGGGTTATAAGTGATGAATATCAGTGTTACCAGGCATCATATACAGTAGAATATCATAAAGAATTTTGAAAAACTATAGGAGTTTTTAAACTCCTATAGTTTTATTTTTTTATTTTTAGAGAGAGCAGAAGGGAAGGAGAAAGAGAGGGAGAGAAACAATATGGTTGTCTCTCACATGGCCCCCACTGGGGACCCGGCCCACAACCCAGGCATATACCATGACCCTTTGGTTCACAGCCCACACTCAATCCACTGAGCTACACCAACTAGAGCTAAACTCCTATAGTTTTAAACTCAGTTTAAAAAACTGAGGGCAGTATAGACAAAGCCCAGTATAGTTCTGTTTCCAATTGTTCTGGTTGCTATTGCTAAAAAAGATGCTTACTTTTTAGTTGCAAACATAATATACACTTAAATCTTAGTCTGCTTGGGTTGCAATAGTAAAAACAGAATTAAAACAATTATCTCACAGTATTAGAGGCTAGAAGTCTGAAAGCAGCATGCCTGCCAGCATGGTCTAGTTGTGGTAAGAGCTCTCTTCCTTGCAGGCAGCTGCCTTCTTATTGGGTGCTCAAAAGGCCTTTTGTTGGTGAATGCTCATGGAGAGAGATTTTTCTCTCTTCATTGTCTTACAAGATTACCAGTCCTATCAGTTTTGGACTCCACCATATATGATCTTATTCAACATAACCTCCTAAAAGCCCTGCCCTACCCAGATAGTCATATTGGAGGTTCAAGAGTTTCAACATAGGAATTTTGGAAGGACGCAAAACAGTCTAGAGCATTCTGCTCCTGGTCCCCGAAATTCATGTCCTCACATGCAAAATACACATTACATTCCAACCACTCCAAAACTCTTAACTCATTCCAAAGTCTCATTTAAATATCCTCTAAGTGAGATTCAAGGTACAATTCTTCCTGAGGTAAAAATTTCTCCCCAGAAGTGAACTTGTGAAATCAGACAAGTGTTTCTAAGCTACAGTGGTGGGAGAAGCATAGAGTAGATGGTCCCCCTCTAAGAGAGAGAAATCAGAAAGAAGAAAGGGGTGATGAGTTTCAAGCAAATCCAAAATCTAACAAGGCAAAGTTTATTAAATCTTAAGGCTCATCAATAATCCTCTTTGGTTTAATATTCTGCCTTCCAGGTCAACTGGGGTGGTAGCATCGCCCCCTACAGCTTTACCCTGGGGTCCTGCTCTCAAGGCTCTGCCAGATCTAGCCCCTAAACCTCTGGCAGAGGCTGTGTGGCTCTTGAAACTGAGGCAGTAGCTCTGATGACCTTTTAAATTGCCTCTGGGGAATTTTTCCTTCTTGAGCAATAGCTCATGTTTGCAGCTAAATAGCTCTCTACAGTCCTGTCAAATCTAAGAAGTCCAACAGCCTTCCTTCAGTTTGTCCCATCTCTGTCCACTTCAGTTCAAACCGGCATTCTTTCTGCTCGTATAATTCCATAAGCTCTTTATGGGATGATGGTCCAGCCATACCTGTGATGTTCTCTTCAGAACATCTAATTTTTTGCAATATGTATAGGCTGAAATTTTTTCTTTTTGTTTAACAATTCCTGGCCCTGGCTGGTATGGCTTAGTGGATTGAGCGCAGGCCTGTGAAACAAAGCATTGCTGGTTTGATTCCCAGTCAGGGCACATGCCTGGGTTGCAGACCATATTCCCCGTATGGGGTGTGCTAGAGGCAACCTCACAATGATTTCACTCCCTCTCTTTCTCCCTCCCCCACCTCTCTAAAATAAATAAATAAAATCTTTAAAAAACAACAATTCTTTTCTCAATTCGCATCTTTTGCATTTTGCTATAAGTAGTCAGGAGGAACCAAGCCAGTCCTTCAATCTTTGTTTAGAAACCTTAGCTAAGTAACCAGTTTCATCACTTGCAAGTTCTGTCTTCCATGAAACACTAGAAAATAGTTCAGCCCCGTACTTTGCCATTTTGTAACAAGGATCATCTTTCTGCCAGTTTGCATTAGCATGTTCCTCCTTTCCATCTGAGAACTCACCAAAATTTCTCTTAACATCCCTATTTCTAAATGCATCTCCAAACTCTTCCAGCCTTCACCCTTTACCCAGCTCTAATGCCTCTTCAAACTGTTAGGTATTTGTAGTAGCAGTACTCCACTTCCCAGTACTAAAATCTGTCTTAGCTTGGACTGCCCTAACAAAATACCATAGATTGGTTGTCTTAAAATAAGTTTATTTTCTCACAGTTCTGGAGGCTAAAAGTCCAAATTAAAAGTGCTAGCATGGTCAGTTTCTGGTGAGATATATAACTGGCTTGTCGATGACTGCCTTCTTGCTGTGTCCTTAGATGACAGGAAGAGAGAGAGTAACAGTGAGCGCTCAGGTGTCTCTTTTTATAAGGGCACTAATCCTATCAAGGGGGTACCACTCTCATGACCTCATTTAACGTTAATTACCTCCTGAAAGCCCAATCTCCAGATACAGTCACATTTGATGTTAGGGCTTCAACATATGAATTTGGGGAAGACAATTCAGTCTGTAACTATGGGAAACAAATATGTTCATATTATTTTAAAGCTATATCATATTAAAAAAGCCCTATTATATGCTCATGTATGCCACATAATAAATATTTCCTGCGATAGTGTTTAAGACGTGTAATTTTAAAATTTCTTTTGGAGTTTTTGTTATAGTATATTTTTTGTTATAAACAATGCTTCTAATAAGTATCTAAGTTCCTTTCTAAAGAAATTGAAATTATGATTTGTATTAATTTCCAATTGCTGATGTAATAAGTTACCAAAAATTTTGTGGCTTAAAAGCCACAAATTTATTAGCCACATTAGCCAAAAATTTTGTGGCTTAAAAGCCACAAATTTATTCTTACAGTGATTGAATCTGAAGTCAGTTTCACAGGGCTAAAATTTAGGCATTAGCAGGCCAACCTGCATTCCTTTTGGAGGGTCTAGGGGAAAACTCATTTCCTTGCCTTTTCTAGCTTTTAGAGGTTGCCCTGCCTTCCTTGCCTTATAGCCCATCTTCAAAGCAGTGTGCATCTTCCAGTCTCTTCTCTGTTTCCATTGCCTTTTACTATTTCTCTTGCCTCCCTCTTATAAGGACCTTTTCAATTACATTTAGGGTGTTGTCAGGTGATCCAGGATAATCTCCCCATCTCAAGGCCCTTAATTTAATTACATCTGCAAAGTTCCTTTTGGTATGTTAAATTAGCATTCACAGATTCTAGGATTAGGTTGTAAACATCTTTAGGGGAGCCATTATCCAGCCCACAAATAATGTGGTAATGTGATTCAACAATTAGTGATCCTTGGGTCATTTATATGCACATTAAAGTTTGAAAAGCATTGGGACAGACTTGTTAATATTTTTTTAATCCTCAGGTGAGGGTGTGTTTATTGATTTTAGAGAGAGAGGAAGGGAGAGAGAGAAACATCATGATCCAACAGGATTGAACCCCCAACCTAGGTATGTGACCTGACCAGGAATGGAACCCACAACCTTTTGGTGTACGGGAGGATGATCCAAACAACTGACCCATACAGCCAGGGCTTGATAACATTTTAAACTATTTATAAATGGTCATCCCATTTATGAAAGAGAAAAGAAAGGACATGAGAAGAAAGGGTAGTTCCTTTGCTTTTTGAAAGCTTTATTCTTCAAAGAATATTATTCTTTCTTAAATATAAAATATATGTAAGTATAAATTTTCCCCCCAGTCTTTCTGTTACTAGGTTATAACTCATGATGTGATAGAATTATCTATCCCACAATTTATATGAGCTTGCCACCTAATGCTACCAGTAAATTAAAGTCGCACCTCCCAGTCAACCGATGATTGTACTGACTAATCTTTTGTCTTGCAGTTAGGCAGTGTGGTAAATCCAAAAGATGTATATTGGCTTTTATTCCTTTTTATATATCGCTTTGATCACCTTTCTTTGTAATTCATTCATACACATAAATATATTTGTACACAAAGAATACTTATTTCCACAACTTTTTAAAATGTTAATTTCATGTTTTACAATGCTCTGGTTACAGTTAGCACTACACAAGCCATTAGTACAGGTTCCTTTAAAAAATTACTCATTCTGAACTCCTGGGCAAGATGGTGGCTACGTAGATACACTTTGCCTCCTTACACACCAAAAGAAGGACAACACCACATTTAAAAACAAAAGACAACCAGAACTGCCAGAAAATCGAACTGCATAAAAGTCTAACAACCAAGGAGTTTCAAAAGAAACATCCAGACCAGTAGGAAGGGTAGAGATAGGCCGCCAGGACAGAGAGGACATGAGGCAAGTTGGTGGCTGGAGGACCGGGTTGTCCCACATTTGTGTATGTATAAACCAGGAGGAACAACTAGGGAATGAGACAGACTGAGCAACCCAGGTTTCAGGTGTGGGGAAATAAAGCCTCAAAACCTCTGGCTGCAAAAACCTTTGGAAATTGCAGTGGTGGGAGAAGCCCAGTCTCACAGAAGAGTTCATTGGAGAGACCCACAGGGTCCTAGGACACATACAAACCCACACACCCAGGAATCAGCACCAGAGGGCCCAATTTGCTTGTGGGTATCAGAGGAAGTGACTGAAAGCCAGCCAAGAGCTGAGCAATTGGCATTGTTCCCTCTTGGACCCAACCTAGAGCATCACAACACAGCAAAGGTGGGTTGCCCTGCCCTGGTGAATACCTAAGGCTCCACCCCTTAGAACATAACAGGCGCACAGAGACAAAAAAATGTGGCCCAAATGAAAGAACAGATCAAACTCCAAAAATAGAACAAAGCAATGAAAAGATAGCCAACCTATCAGAGGCAGATTTCCAAACACTGGTAATCAGGATGCTCACAGACATGGTTGAGTATGGTCTCAAAGAAGAGGAAGAAGTGAAGGCTATGTGAAGTGAAATAAAGGATGATGTACAGGGAACCAACAGTGACAGGAAGGAAACTAGGACTCAAATCAACGGTGTGGACCAGAAGGAAGAAAGAAACATCCAACCAGAACAGAATGAAGAAACAAGAATTCAAGAAAATAAGGAGAGGCTTACTAACTTCCTGGACAACTTGAAACGTGCCAATATCCGAATCATAGGGATGCCAGAAAGAGAGCAAGAGCAAGAAATCGAAAACTTAATTTTAAAAAATAATGGAGAACCTCCCCAATCTAGCAGAGGAAATAGACTTCCAGGAAGTCCGGGAAGCTCAGAGAGTCCCAAAGAAGTTGGATCCAAGGAAGCACAAACCTAGGCACATCATAATTAGATTACCCAAGATTAAAAATAAGGAGAGAATCTTAAAAGCAGCAAGAGAAAATGAGAGAGTTATCTACAATGGAATTCCTATTAGGCTGTCAGCTGATTTCTCAAAAGAAACCTTACAGGCAAGAAGGGGCTGGAAAGAAGTATTCCAAGTCTTGAAAGGCAAGGACCTACATCCAAGATTACTCTCTCTAGCAAAGCTATTTTTTAGAATGGAAGGGCAGATAAAGTGCTTTCCAGATAAAGTCAAGTTACAAGAGTTCATCATCACCAAGCCCTATTGTATAAGATGTTAAAGGGACTTATCTAAGAAAAAGAAGATGATCAAAACTATGAACAGTAAAATGACAACAAACACAACTATCAGCTGAACCTAAAAAAACAAAACAAAACAAAA
>PVKM010025307.1:0-20019 GCA_004027735.1 Carollia perspicillata | reverse complement strand
TTCATTTTTTATCTGAAAATTTTTAGAATTACAGTATTTTCTATCTTAGAGATTATTATGAGGATGAAATGGAAAATTGAACAGTATGCAAAGAATTTGAACCAAGCTTGATCCATTAGGTATGTCAAAAAAAAAGTAAATATAACTTTTATGGAACCAGATCTCTAGAATCTCCTTGTCATTGGGATGTCAAATCCAAGGCCAAAAAGTAATTTTAAAATACTTTAAGTTAGTTTTGTTTGTCTTAAACTCTGAAAGTAAGCAGAGTTTCATGTGTGTGTGCATCTGTGTTGGAGGGTGATTTTTCAATTTTACCTCATAGACTTGCAAATCAAAGCAGGAAGTCAGCAGCGTCTTAGTGGCAGTGACACGTGATAATGAGTCTCAGTATGCATACCAATGTTCATAACAGCACAATTCACAATAGCCAAGTGCTGTAAATAGTCTAAGTGTCCATCAGTAAATCAGTAGATCGAAAAACTGTGGTACATTTATGCAATGGAATACTATGCAGCAGAAAGAAAGAAGGAGCTCCTATACTTCGTGACAGCATGGATGGATCTGGAGACCATTATGCTAAGTGAAATATGCCAGATGGTAAAAGACAAATACAATATGATCTCACCTATAAGTGGAACCTAATCAACAAAACAAACAAACAAGCCAAATATAACCAGAGAAATTGAAATAAAGAACAAACTGACAGTAACCAGAGGGGAACAGGGAGGGGATAACAGGGGGAAAAGGGAAGGGTCCTCAAGGAACATGTATAAAGGATACATAGACAAAGCCAAAAGGGGATAGGATTGACGGTGTGAGGTGGGGATGGGTAAGGGTGGAGGAAGTGGGGAGGGGAATGGAAACAACTGTATTTGAACAACATAAAAAAATTGGAAAAACATTATAAAAATTAAAGAAAATAAAACAATTAAAGGGGGGAAAAGTAAAACCAGTCCACATAGAATCACTACTCTATATAACTTAAAATCGTCAAACAGTCTTAGTGTAAGAATTTCCAAACTTTTATACACATCTCTTAGGCAAGTCTCTACTGCTAAACTACCTTTTATCATTGCAATGCTATCTACATACAACAGCACAGCATCTTTTTCTCACATCCATGACATGTTTTCAGTTCCAATCATTCTAAATCTCATTCAAGAACCATGCCCACAGTCATACCAATCACCAGATTATTTATCAGGCCTTGAATGATGGGAAAGTGCTGGATCCTTCAAGAAGACCCTGTCATTGACCTTTTTCCCTTTCCAGGATTGCCTTCAATTTCGCTCAAAACCAGTTGTCTTTAAGGACGGGTTAATGAAAATAGAAAGCTCAATCAGTAATTTCACCAGACCATTTCCCTCCTTTTAGTTAGCTAACTCACATTTGCCATATACTTCTGTTTTTCCCTTTAGAATATGCACACTCAAACTGGATATTCCCTAGAAGGGAAGAAAAGTAATTTAATTTAGCATAATCTTTGTACTATTGCTTTTTCTGGTGGTATTTCAGGAATCATATCTATCGACTTGTACAGCACCCTGTTTTAGTCCATTCACTGTAAGTACAGGGTTTAGTAAGCTATGGTGAAAATACTTTCATAGGCAACTAAATACCAGGTCCAAATTCTTTCACCACAACCCCAGTTTCAGTGTGTTAGATCCATAATGTTCTGATTTCTGTTACTCATTCTATTAAAAGCTGAATTCTTTCCTTCTATTTTTAGAAAATGGAAAAGGGGAACCTTGTCCAAATAATAGTCCTCCCTTCATCTCTCCCATCACATGCACTTGCTGTTGTTCTAATTTCATTTCCAATGCTTAAAGGGAAAAACAATAATCTTTTCTTCTTATGCTACCCTTTAGGAGGATGAAAATGACCAAAAACTTTTAATTTTGACACAATGGACTCATTCAAGCCCTGCAGTGCTCAGAACATAGGATAGGCATTTGTCTTTATACCTCATCACTTTAACTTGAAAATGAAAGGAAACACAGAAGTCTTTGGACTCATAAATTAATAATTTTCTTTTCTTACATATACTTTTAAATTACTTTGATTACAGTTATTATCATAGCTCAGTAAATAAATATTTGAAAGTAGCAAAGCCTGAGAAGCAACTTGCTTTGGGAAGAATATTTTTAAACATACCTATGACCAAAAACAAAATGATTTAAGATAAATTTTACATTTTATTAATCATTTATTCAACTTCATTTTGTAAGAACACTACCTCCAAAAACCAGTGATAAAATTATAAATAGGAAGAAATAATTCATCCTTATTATGTCTTCATTATAATTAAATTTGCTATCACATTTCTGCTTAAACTGCTTTAGGATCTGAGAATTGTCAAGGGCTATAGAAATATTAAAGAAAAAGGTAAGAAGAATACAAGTAAGGAATGAATATTACCCCAGGAAGTCTGTATTGAAAAAGTTAAGTTATTGTTAACATGACAAGAATGGTTTGTGTGACATCAATGTAACCTGGCAACCGAGGAGAATGGACTACAATGTGCATGTGTGAACGAGGATGACTTCACTGTACTAGTCAGTGAGGGCAATACCCGTGGGTGAATGAGCATGTGCAGTGTGTGGCCATGACATTTAAAATGACTGAATGAGTAGAACAAAAAATCTGCATCAGATTTTGCATTAAGCCTGAACATTCCTCCACGGAAATTCTTCGGATGATTCAGAAGGCTTCTGGGGACAATGCAATGAATGCAGGGCAAATAAAAATGGAGCACAAACACTTCCGAGATGGTCAAGAACCTGTTTAAAGTGATCCACTTTCTGGAAGGACTGCAAAAAGCAAAGGACCTGAGAATGTTGAACATGTGCAGGCTGCAATCAATAATGATTGGTGAATGACAGTGCAAGAGCTAGAAGCTGATCTAGGGATTCCTGAAACTACCATGTCCGAGATTTTGACACAGGATCTTGGCATGAAGCATGGGGTGGCAAAATTCATTCAGTGGGTTCTGCTACCAGAGCAAAAGGAACATTGTGCTGCAGTTGCCATTGACTTGATTCAAACCACTACCAATGAACCAGATTTCTTCAAGAAGTTCATAACTGGAGATGACTCATGGGGTCTACAGCTGTAATCCAGAAACAAAGGCCCGGTTGTCCCAGTGGAAGTTGCCTGGTACTCCATGCCTGAAAAAGGCATAGCAAAGTTGCAGCAAGATCGAGACCATGTTAATTGTGCTTTTTGACTGGGAATGTGTTGTCCATCATGGATATGCCCCTCCAAGCCAAAAAATTAATAGGTATACTACCTCAATATTCTTTGTCAATTGAGAGATGGGATAGGACAAAAACTTCCTCAGCTATGGGCATCTGGTGATTGGCAGCTTCACTGTGACAATGTCCCCACACACGTATCATATCTTGTGCAGAATTTTTGATGAAACATTAAATTACCCAGGTGTCTCAGACCCCTGACAGTCCAGATGCAGAGCCCTAAAACTTCTAGCTTTTCCCAAAACTAAAATCATGTTAAAGAGAAGAGATTTCAGACCATTGATGAAATTCAGGAAAATATGATAAAGTGGCTGATAGCAATTCCAACAAAGGATTTTGCAGAGTGTTTTAAATAAAGGAAGAGATGTTGGTACAACTGTGTGAGGTCCCAAGGTGCCTACTTTGAAGGGGACTGAAGCATGATTGACTTATACATAATGCCTCTAGTATTTTCTTCAATAAATGTCTCTATTTTTCATATTACATGGCTGAATAATTTCTGAACAGGCTACATATGTATTTGAACACACACACATATATACATACAAACACACACACAAATGAAAATGTTAACCAAGAAGGAAATGATGAATGATCTTCTGGAGTGTGAATCTAGTCATAATTAAGAGTTTAAGGTGTGGTTTTATTCAATTAGAACAGGTGTTGTCAAACTTTTTCTGCAAAATAAGAAATTATAAATATGCTTTGTGAATCCTAAATTTACAATACTAAATTATGTTGTTATAATGCAAATTTGTACCCATAAAAAAGTACCCAAAACAAATTAACATGGCTGCATTCCAATAAAACTTTATTTATATAAACTATTATTTGAACTCCATACTTTTTTGTATAATGGATTATTAGTATTCTTTTAATTTTTTCCAAACATTTTAAAATGTAAAATCCAATGGCACACTGGAATTAACCTGTGGACCACAAAGTTTGTCTACAACTGAATTGGAACATTAATTTTTAAGGAATAAAGGAGATTGGAAATTTCTTCATTCTAAGAAAACAGTTTGTGTTTGGAGTAGGCAAACTGATACACGGCCACATTTCTGTTTCATGGAATGATGGATTGTAGAGCTATATATTATGTGTGCAAGTAAAAACGTGTCTTTCTGCATATTTAACTTTGTCCAATGAGACCTTCTTTTTTAAACCTATTTTTTAAATTTTTCAATTTCAGTTGACATACAATATTATGTTAGTTTCAGGTGTACAACAGTGATTAGACATTTATGCAACTTATGAAACAAGATGCTCTTTCTCTACTTTGTTCTCTGAGCATTTCCAACCTTTATTCCCTGTAACCTGTCCTTTAGTATTGCTTTAGATATCTAAACTCACTAAGCTCTTTCCCTTTTCTCCTCAGGTCCTATATTTTCTTTTTGCCTACATATGCTTTAGCCAAAGTTCAAATACTAGAAAAGTAACCTAACATTAGCTAGACAGATTTATCTAAATTGAATTTCATAGGAAACAAGCATATGCTATTTATCAAAGTTTTTAGGGCAGTGTCAATTTAAAGTATTAAATACTCTGCCTTCAATAACTTTGAACATGTAATTTTCTATTTAAGTTGTATTAATTTTAACTCACGTATCTATGGTCAGACTAAGTGTGCTATTATTGATTTTGCTCAGAAGGTAGGCACAAAATAATTTATTCTTTTTCTCCTATGAAAATATACTTCCTTTGCCCTTTTTTTTTGTTACTCCTTACATCATACTTGATTTATTTGCCCACATGGTAGATCAAGCATTTTATTTTGAAGAGAAAGTCTTTTTATTTAAATCATTCCAAGTACATCTGCTTTCAAGGATAGCTTACCAGACAGTCGCCTTCCCACACAGGAATACTGGAGCAAAATATAACAACTGTTGACATTAAAGAAGCGAGGAGGTTGCAAAGTTGGTTTAAAAAAAATCAAGGTAAATGAATAGTTGAAAATAATCCAGACATTTATATCCAAGATAGAAATATAATAGATATATTTTGAATACACATTTTAAAATACAGGGTTCGAGTTTTCATCAATTTAATCTTAAAAGTGGAATACTTAAATCAATAGTATTTCTCTTTTGCAATATTATATACTATGTAAGAATTCATGCTACTAAAGAAAAATATCATTCCTGACATTACCACTATTTCTGGGAAGACAATACTAAAGTGACAAGATTTATGAATATAAAGATTCAATTTTTCTAATGTTCTAACTGGAATAAACAGTAACCTATTATTAAGAAAATCATATGAAGCAAATAAAATACATTTCCAAAAACCAGTCAGTTCAGTAACTTTAGCAAAACAAGATAAAATAAATCTAGCCAATCACTGAATTATTTTATTAAAAAAGAAGGGTATTACATAGAGGAATATTTTTCTCTGTATATCTTTGAATTTATGAATATGTATATGTGTTACACAGAAAAAGCTTATGTGAGAGATTATTTTTTACTTTTAGTTATCTTTATTCCCAATTATACATTATATTAAATAAAAAAGACTTCTGTGTTATATAAGAAAATTTACTTTGACATTATTTTTGGAGAATTTGTAGGCTCAGAATAATATTTAGCAGGAGGGATAGAGATTTTTTATGTGCCCCCTACCCCAACACAGGCAGAGACACCCCCCTTATAACATCACCCATCAGAGCACTGTTTGTTACATTTGATGAACCTACAATGAGACATCATTATCACCTAAAGTCCATAGTTATAGGAGGATTCACTCTTGATGTAGTAAATCCCATGCATTTGGACACATTTATGATGATATGCATTCACCATTATAGCAGAGTACAGAGTAGTTTTGTCTTCCTAAAAATGTTCTGTCCTCCAACTTTTCATCCCTTCCTCCTTACTAACCTTTGGAAATCACTGATCTTTTTATTTTGTCTCCACACTTTTACCCTTTCCAGAATGTCATGTAATTGTAATTTACAGTATGTTGTTTATCTTTCAATTATATAATTTCAAAATCCAAACCACAAAGCTGTAGATATCTCATGAACCTTTTTTTTGTTTTGCCCTTTGTTTGTATGTAGTCTTCATACTTTTTGATTCAGAATAACCTGGGACTCTTTTGTGAAAATGTATGCTATTCCACATATATACTTTTGGCTGGTTTTAAAAAAAATACTTAAAAATCTGCATTCTAGACAAATATCCTAAGTGATTCATATGCATATCAAATTTTGAGAACCATGGTTCCAAGCCCTATTGCCTACTGCCCTCTACTCTTCTTTTGCCTACTGTCTTGCTTTTGCATTAGCTATAATTGCCTATCAATTCTATCAGATGATCCATTATTTTCAGGATTTGCCTCAAATTATGGAGCTTTGAAAAAAAAACTGAACCCACTTGGTGGCTCAGTTGGTTGGAATGTCGTCCTGTGCACCAAAAATGTTGTGGGTTTGATCTCTGGTTAGGGTACATACCTGGGTTGTGGGTATGATCCCACCTTGGGGCATGTACAGGAGGCAACTGATTGATTGATGTTTCTTACTTTCTCTCTTCCTCTCTTTCTCCCTCTCTCAAATCAGTAAACATGTCATTGGATGAGGAAAAACAAAACAAAACTGGATCTGGACTAAAAATTAGAATCAGAATCTTAGGTTGGTAGGCCCTAGGCATCCATATTTTTTAGAAAACTACCCAAAAATTATAATTTGTAGATAGTGTTAAGAACTTTAGTCTTAAGCCATTTTCCATATAGCAAGCAAAGTTATCTTTTTAAACCATAAATATTTTAAAGTACAGTCAATGACTCAATATCAACTTAATTTTAAACTCTAAATTCTGTGATATAATCACTTCCTATTCTGGACCCCAATTTCCATTCCAAGATGATCTACACATTTAAGCTTCAAAAATAAAGGATCCAGCCCTGGCTGGTGTGGCTCAGTGGATTGAGTGCCAGTCTGCAAACCAAAGTGTAGCTGGTTCGATTCCCAGTCAGGGCACATGCCTGGGTGTGGGTTATGTCCCCAGTAGAGGGTGCATGAGAGGCAACCACACATTGAGGTTTCTGACCTCTCTTTCTCCCCCTCTTTCCTCTTTATAAAAATAAAATAAATAAAATCTTAATTTTTTAAAAAACACAGTATCTGTCAGAAGTAACACCTGTCCGAGTATGGCTAGTAGGGTAATAATATGGGTGTAATAATTTACAGTTTTAATTTGAATATTTCACCTAAAATGTCATATGATGTGCTTGAGAGTGATATTGTTATCTTACAGAATTACGTGTTTATGATTTTGTAATAAAAGAGTTTTTTTAAAAGGGGGGGAATGAGTTGGACTGCACCCTGTAATATTGTTTCTTGTGATTTCCAGAGCAAAGCAAGGTTGTTATAAGCTATTGCTTTTTCCACTCTCTCCTTTCTGCCTAGGATGGCTTGTCCCATATTATCTAGCTGGTATATTTTCACTATTCATTCAAACCGGCATAAATTTTATTTCTTTGGTAAAACCTTCTCAAATTCTCTCCATGTACACCTTTCCATTATACAATTCTACTAGCACTTATTTGTACTTACTGCTTTATAATTATTTTCACACATATGTCTCTAGGTTATTAGACAGACAGCATGTAAGCACATTATAATATTGTACAGTACCTAAAGTGTAGTGAATCCTCAGTAAATATATATTGAATTAATGAAACTGTATTTTAAATGTTTACTTGTTACTGAGGTTCATTTTCTGAACATGGCATTCATAAATGAGCTGTTTTCAAATTGTGACCCAACTCTCCCAAAGTTCTTGGGTCCAGCACTTTTACATGGGATATTGTGGGGAAGAAAATATGCTTAGTTGACCATAATCATGGCTTTTCACCCTCTCTTCAAACGGAACAGAGCCATTTTTACCTGTTTTATTAATAGGAGCTCCAGATTATTGTTTCCAAGCCTGATGAAGTGATGCTTCTTACCTTCTTATCTTAAACAAGTAGTAAACTGAACAACATATGTAAAATAATTACATATGGATATTAAAAATAGATGATACAAAAAAACAAGAGGGAAGGATTAAAAAAAGTAAATCCTATTCTTAGCTTACTTCCTAGATGTAGTTTTTAGGCTACAGTACTGAGAAGTGGAATCCCAACAGAACCTGGTAATCTAAGTAAGTTTAAAGACAGAGATGGGGGTCTGGAGAAGCTAAGTAAGATATAATTTTCAGGAAAGAGTAGGAAAAAATAATGTTTTCCTATTGAGATCCATATACCTACAGAGGAAACCACTTAACTTTTTGTATATGTGAGAAAAACTACCTTAGGATGGGGAATGAATCATAGAAAACCAGTAGGACAAATAGTTCCCAGACCCTACACATGGTTTTAGAGGGTTCATGTTCACACCAGCAGGGTTAAAGACCTCAGAGCATGTGATGCATTGGCTTATGTCACACAGGAACGAAATTCTGCTATTGAGATGACTGGGAGGTGGGGATGGCTGGGTGGATTGGAGATGTGGGCAGAAAATGGAGACAACTGAGCTGGAACAACAATAAAAAAGATTTAAGAAGATGATTATTAATAACAATAGCTTGCAAGGTAATAATGATATTTTTATCTCATAAAGGAATCAAGAGGAAGTCAGTCTATGATAGCTCCTCTGTCTAGACCATTATTACTATGACTTTCTCAAGTAAGAACTTTCTTATTTGAGAAAGTCAGATACTGTCACGGTGTCATTGCATTGTCATTAGATGCTTACTGAGAACCTCAACATTATTTTTGGCATCAAGAAAATGAGAGGGGGAGTCAGGTAGGGAAATGGAGGACTTGCTAACTAAATATTGGCCTCTTTCAGAAATATTCTCATAAGCTTTAATTAATGCCTTCCATTTACATTTCATTCATTTCTAGTGGCAAGGAAAGCTGCAAAATATATATATTTAAATATATATTTATACGTAATGCATAAATATATTAAATATATATTTATATAATACACAAATAGATTAAATATATATTTGTGGTGCATTGAATATATATGTATATATTTAAGTTGACATATTGCCACATGAAGTAAAACTGGTGTTGTGTTAGTAAGGCAGAGGAAGAGGTGGGTATTGAGTAGGTAGTTGTCTTTCCCGCCACAGGATTAGACTACATTTGCCATCTGTCTTGCTGACTTCTTTTAGTCTCAATAGGAGGAACCAGTTCTAACACTTGCACGTTGAATTTTGAAGAAAGCAGTTTATAAGCTTTATTACACTTTTCCCCCTAACTATAGGCATCATTAATATTTAACTGTCATTAAAAACCAGTAAAAAAAAATAACAAAAGCATTTGTTCTTTGAATGACTGGATACTTGTCTAAAGGTTTTTGAAAAGAACTATGGCATGCAATCCTTACATAAGGAAAAATCTTTTGTTTGTGTTCCAATATGTTTTAGCATTCTACTGTTTTTTGTTTAGGAAATCAGTTCAGCAACCATGTAAAGTTTAACACCCCAGGCAGATCAAGATGAATGTGGCCATTCCTGTTAAATAGGGCACTGTTTGCTCTATGTAAAGAAGATATATTACCAGGGTGAAATGATATATATATCTCTACAACATCTTGTAACCACACTCCATTAGAAATGATTACCACCACAATACTGCATGGTCTAAATTAGGTTCTTATTTCTTTAGAGCACAGGGGTGAAAAAGAGGCCAGCTGCCGGGACAGCATGACCCAGTCTGCTGCTCTGCCTGACCCATGTCAGGAGTAATCTCAATCAAAGCTGTAATGGCCACCACGTTAGCCAGGGCACTTCTAACACTGGTGACTTGTTACAGCACTGGGTCTAAAAATAACAACCGTCATTGGTGTCAGTGCATGAAAAATTAAATTTCATTGGAATTTTAAAAGAATTGTGAGCTAGACTAATGCCATAAAGTCTCATGATTATAATTTGTTTATAATAGAACAGAAAGTTGTCAGCCTTATAATATTTTACATTTTTTTTCTGATCAGAAGGGAAATGATAGAATAGTTTTCAAGAATATTTATCCACTTTCACTACAAACACCTGTATATGCATACAAGAGTGTTTTAAGAGTGCGTTCATTTGAAATAATTTACCACCTGGTAATTGTTCTCTTTGCTTTTTAGATTCAACTATCAATGTGTCTATTCCTAAATATACTTGTATTTCACGAAGAAGAGGCTTAGTAAATAGCTACATTTAAAGTCTAGGCTAAAATCATGCTGAAGTCATTGATTTACTTGGGGATAAGTACTTTTAACTAATGAACCCAAAATTTAATCTTAGGATAGCAAAGAAGATTTCGCAAATAAGTCCTCAGCATGATCCAGTTTGATTCATAGCAGTTATGGGGGAGAACATGGAAATTTAAGGATTTAAATGGAACTTGCTTTGGAATAACTTTTTCAGATTCACTAAACTGAGATTTACTGGCTATTTGGAGTAAATCTGTATTAACAAAATTAAAAAGTAATTAACCCCAATAACAGGGATAATTAATGCAAATTATCAAGCTAAAAAGTTTAAAAAGTAAATAGTTTAAAATATCCGATGAAATATTCTTCTCATAGGAGTTAAGCATGAATTCTTATTTATAAACATTAGTAAGGGGTAACTGTTAATTCTTGGAAGTAAAAGAAGACTTGAAACGAAAGACATCTTAGCTATATCCTTAGGTAAAACAATCAAAGGGAGAAGATGACTTGAGAAAGACATTCAAAGAACAAAGTAAAAACTAAATGTAAACTAGCTTATCATAATAGGTAATGATTTGAAGGAAATTAGAAGAAATTTTCCATTGTTTTAGATGTGAAGGTACAGCTCACTCAGTTGTGTGTAATACACACTTATGTGTAATACAGAAGATACAGTGGCACATGAAAAATAAAAGAGACACACACTGCATTAAATGGTGTAAGATATGAGAAAGAATACATACATTGAGAGGTAGAGATTATGGGTTGTCAAGACAGGAAGAAAGTGAGAGAGATCTTATAGATATCTAACAAGAGACTCTTCTAAGCAGAAGAAACAATCTTTGAAATAGCAGAGTGAATGGCAGGTAAGAAGAATACCTAGAAGGTATTTGAGATTGGTACAGATTGAGTAGGGAAGACAGGAAATGAGAAAGTCAGTGAGGTAACCAAGAATCATCATTTGGGACTTGGGCCATGATAACATTTTGGGTTTTGAATTTAATTCCAAATTTTAATCTAACAGTTTTAAAAAGATCACCCTGTATCCCTGTTTTAGTCAATTCCACCTTTTACAATAAAATGCAATGGAGTTAGTATTTTAAACAATGTTTATTTCTCACATTCTAGAGGCAGGAAATCTGAAGTGATGGGGCCAAGAGCTACAGGGTCTTGGTTAGGGTTGTCTCCTTTGTTTACAGATGGTCTCCTTCTCTCACGACAGGGAGATCTTGAGTCCCTTCCTCAGTATATACTGACATTACCCTGTCATGAGGTTCTTACCACCATGACTCCATCTAAGCCTAATTACCTCCTAAAACCCCCCCTCCAAATACCATCACACTGGGGATTAAGACTTCTACATATGGGTTTTGAAGAGACACCAACATTTTGTTCAGAGTCCTACTATAAGAAAAGAGTAGACTGTGTGGGGATATGAGAAGGAGATATGGTTCAATGGGAAGGACACTAATTAGGAACTATTCTAAGTATCTAGCTTCTCAATAAAAGATAATGGTTCATGCTACAGTTGTACTGGTAGTAGCAGTGAGAACAGACCAGTCTCTAGACCTCTTTGAATGTCAGTTGGCAGTCTTTGTTAAATTATTACTGTGGTACATTTATACAATGGAGTATTATGCAGCAGAAAGAAATAAGGAGTTCCTACCCTTTGCAAAAGCATGGATGGAACTGGAGAGCATTGTGCTAAGTGAAATAGGCCAGGTAGTAAAAGACAAATACCATATGATCTTACCTATAAGTGAAACCTAATCAACAAAACAAACAAGTGAGAGAAATAGAACCAGAGACATGAAAATAAAGAACAAATTTACAGTAACCTGAGGGAAGAGAGGATTGGGGTAACGGAGGAAAGAATGGAAAGGGTGATCAAGGAACATGTATAAAGAATCCAGGAACAAGGATAATTGGGGGTGGGAGGACTGAATGTGGGAGGTGGGGGGTGGGTAGGGCGGCGGAGAGTAAAGGGGGGGAAATGGGGACAACTGTAATTGAATAACAGTAAAAAAGAGAAAAAAGTTAGCTAAAAACATCCTTTTTACCACCCTGTCCTGAAAGACAATCCAGATGTAAATTCATTGCCCAGACCAAACAGTTACAAATAATTAAAAATAACAGCAAACATCAAAAAGAAATTATTAGATGTGGGTTATAAAAAATGACATCAAGAAATACTCAATTAGCTTTTCTAAGGTTTAATTTCCTCAAACACATAATGCATAAATTATTAACTATAATAGAGGATTGTTGTGAAAATTAACTGTCAATGTATAAGAACAATTAAGCTAATTATTATATTTTATATGAAATCAATATATAGCATATAAAATAATAATTATATTATTATATCATAGACCATATGAAGCAGCTTCAGATGGGTACTAGTACAAAATTTTTTCAAACTCCTCCAGCAATTAATAACCTCAAGTTGCAGAACTTGGTCTTTCTATATCCACGTGGAAATACTCTACCCCAGATATTTTGTTCATGTGTCCCTACAGGCAATTCTCCTAGAGCTACCTTCTTCACTAGGCAGGAGCTGTTTTAATGTATACATGTTAACTTATTTTAAAACTTGTCTAGTTTTTGTTTTCTCTCTTCCTATGACTTTGGCTGTTTATAATCTACTTACTTAATGGTTCTTGTACAAGTGTTCATCTCACACGATTGCTTATTCTTGTGGGGAGGGATGTGATCAAAGGCAGAGTTTCAAACAGAATAGGTTGGTGATATGGAGGGTCCCGAGAGTCAGGTCTCAGGATTCCCTCATAGACAGGCAATTAGTGACTCTGGGACCAAGCTGTAGCTGCTGAGAGGCCTGTCTCCCGTCTGTGTTTACTCAGTGGTGGGACACTGAGAAGGTGATGATATCTTATAGTATACTGATCTATGTATTTTTCCAAATTATGTAATTATTTTAAAAACAAAAAGAAGAAAATTTGTAAAATATTGAATTTGTAAATATTTCTATAAAATATTACCACCGTCAAAAGATATATTTGAGCTTGTTTTCAAGACTGTATTTATATTGATATTTGCTTCCATATTTTTATTAGTATATATTTCTTTATTTTCGATATTTTTATGCTCAAAATGTCTACATGCAATTCCTAATTATGTTTTATTTTTCAAAGATTATTTATTATTCTTGATAGAAACCATAAGTGAGAATATTTTAAAAGTGAAGAAATAGTCTCCTTAGTCTAAAACCAGACTATATGGCAATCACTATAGATAAGGATATTTATCAAAATTACATACATGATTTTATGTGAACAGATAATCTTACAATTACAGGAAAGATGACTCACTTTATAATGTGAGAAAAATAAATAAAAGTAATAGATTTTATATATGTAATTTTCCTTCAGAGAGAAAGGGTTAATTTTTCCAATGTTCCCTTTTGCAATTAAGTTTTTATTCACCCATTTGAATAACTGCCACTTAAAAATATATTTTACATTCATTTTTATTTAAATAATTGTAACTCACAAGAAATAAAATTAGTTTAAATCAACAACTGGAAAAAATAGGACAGGAGGATGGCTTATATTTAGTTTTAACAAAAAATGATTCATAATTCTATTATAGTATTTTGTGCTTGAAAAGTACCTTTCATCTTTAACATTTTAAAGCCACTGTATGTAATATAGTGATATACTACATCCACTGGAGCTAAATCTTTAGACAAATCAATATTCTTGTGATTAAATACTTTAATGAGAACTCTACAAAAACATAGTTTCTATGGTTCAATACCTCAACATTTCTACTTTTAATATAATACTGTTTATTCACAGGAAGCTAATAAATCATTATTAGTTTTCCTTACAAATATTTTTCAAACTGAAGTTCTTATTTCTCTACAAATAAGCTGTGATTAAAAGCAAATAAAAATTAAGACAAATCTTAGATACCTACTACAGAATAAACTATTTACCTTATTAAACTTAGGATTTAATACTACATTATTATTTTTTGGTAATCTGAAAGACAACTCCATTTCTGTATATATGTGTTAATATAAGAGTTTGAAATCCAAATTTCTGAGAGCTTACAACAGCAAAGGAAAGAGAAAAATTCTAATGGAAATCTTTAAATATTGATGAAGCTTGTAAGCTCATATTTATAAGTTTTTATACATCAATAAAAATTATGTCCCCTTTCTAAATATACATTTTAGAGTAATATAACAGTTAAAATAATACTTCTATTTAATAAACATTATGATATAAACTGATTAGCCCCATAAATCACCTCCATCGTGTGATGATGTCTTCCGTGGAGACTCCAAATAGCAGAGTAGGCACTCCCCAGAATCCAGAAGTTCAAAGATATAAAAGTTTATATCTTTACCTGTCAATGTCACTTTGGGATTTAACCTAGGCCCATTGTAGTCTGACAATGTTTAACTTGTTCACAGATTTTAGACCAAGAGCTTTTAACCTGGAGTTCACAAATGGACTTAGGGAATCTGTGAACTCAAATGAGAAATACTTTAAAATAAATGATTTTTTCTTATTTTAGGTAATCTGTAATTAATATTATGCATTACATTTAATCTCATTAATAGGTAACAACCCAGAGCAGTGTTGGCTGTACATGAGATGTGAGGCCTGGTCACCTCCATCAAAGTTGTTTTATCTTGAAATATCTTTTATATTCATTACTATGTTAAAATTATAGTAATTGTTAGATTCATTACTAGATACTGTTCTTTACTATTTTAGTAAAAGAACACTTACGTTGCTATGTTTCAAATATATGTTTTAATATTTTGCTAACTACATTTCAATGTAATTGATATGTATTATAATTTTAGGAATTTCTTGTATGTATTAAAATTTTTATTCTAGTAAGGACCCATAGACTTCACCAGGATCCATAGTGGTTCAGGGAAAAATCATAGTAGTCATGGAAAAAACTTAAGAAATTCTATGATTATCAGGTTAAGATGATTAAGATTTCATTTTAAGTCATCTTTATCTTTACTGATTTTCTGCCGATTTGGTAGATCAATTAATGTGCAAGAGTCATTGAAGTCCCTAACGGTAGTTGTGAATGTTTCACATCTGCTTTCAGTTCTAACAGTTTTTGACATGTTATTACATGCACATACATTTAGGGTTGTTATATCTTCTTAGAATATTGTCCCCATTATCATTGTGTAATGTGTCCCTTTACTTCTGATTCTCCTTTTTGGTTCGAGTCAGTGTTATCTAAAGTTAATATTACTGCTACTTTCTTTGGTTAATTTTAACATGATTATCTTTCTCCACTGCTTTATTTTTAACCTATATTCTCATATTTAAACAGAGTCTTTATAAAGTGGTTTTCTTTTAGATAGCATATAGTTGAATTTTGTTTTGTTTTGTTTTGTTTTAAACTCAATCTGGCCATTTCTGCCATTTTACTGGTATGTTTTTTATCACTTACACTTGCTATTTTTTGTTGGTGTTCTTGCAGTTGTTTACTGCTTTTTGTTTTTGTTCCTTTTTAGTTTCTTTTTCTGCCTTTCCTGGTTTTAACTGAGCATCACTGATGATTCTACTTCATCTCCTCTCTGAATATCTCATTTACAGTTTAAATTTTTTTATTCTCCCTCAAGTAAATTTTTTCATTGCTTTCAGAGAAAGAGGAAGGGAGAGAAATATCAATTGGTTCCTTTCTCATATATGCCCAGACCAGGAACGAACCTGCAGCCTGGATATGTGTCCTGACAGGAACTGAACCTGTGACTCTTTTGTCCACTGGACAATGCTCCTATCAACTGAACCACACCAGCCAGCTCATTTATAGTTTAATAAAAACATTTTTGGGAGTTGCTCTTGGATTGACAATATATATTTTGAAATAATCACAATTCTTTCCTTTTATCATTTATGACATTGTTGCCATTCATTTCACTTTTACATATGATATAAACTCCCCAATACATTGTCACGATTATTGATTTATGTAAGTTAGTTTTAAAGCAATTAAGTACAAGTATATTAAAAGACTATGTTTCTTTTAAAAAGTATATGTATGCATATAGCCAGAAAAGAAATATAATCATATATCTATGATTATATATATAGTCTACATATATACAGTCTATATAGTATAAATATACACTATGTATGTATGTATGTGTGTGTATATATATACTTATATATATATATAGTCTAAATCAACTTTCTTCTACTTCAAGGATTTCCTTCAGCCCTTGCTGGTGTAGCTCAGTGGATTGAGTGTGGGCCTGAGAAGCCAAGGATTGCGGTCCGATTCCCAGTCAGGGCACATGCCTGGGTTGCAGGCCAGTTCCCAGCAGGGGACACACAAGAGGCAACCATACATTGATATTTCTCTCCCTAACCTAAAGATAAATAAATAAAATCTTTCTTAAAAAAGAATTTCCTTCAATGTATTTTGTGGGGCTGTTTTACTGGCAATGAGATTATTCAGATTTTATTACCTGAGGATGTTTTTTTATCTCTCCTTCAGTTCTTAAAAATAGGCTTAATATTTTTAAATTTAGATTTACAGAAAAACTAGAAGACATTACAAAGAATTCCATATATGCTACACCAATTTTCCATTATTTGCAGCTTACTATAGTACAGTGCATTTTGTTAGAATTAATGTGTCATTGTTGATAAATTATTACTAAATGAAGTACATAGTTTACTTAGTTTTTATTATTTTTTATCTCTCTTTTTTCTGTTTCAGGATCCTGTCTAGATACCATATTACACTTTGTTGTCACATCTTAGGCTTCTATTGTCTATGATAGTCTCTTAGCTTTTTCTTGTTTTTGATGATCTCAGCAGCTTTAAAGAGTATTAATCAGTCAGAGTATAGGATGTCCCTTTGTTGAAATTTGCTTAAAATTTTTTCTTGATTAGATTGGAATTATGGATAATGGAGTGGAGAGCTACTGAGATACAGTGTCATTTTCATCACCTTACATCACATTACACTAGCCACATGATTTAGGATGGGTGATGATGATCTTCATTACCTGTCTGAGGCAGTGATCTTCAGGCTGTCTGCTGTGAATTTTGTCCCCTTTACTTACTGCATCCTTTTTTAAAATTTATTTATTTTTTAATTTTAATTGTTGTTCAAGTACAGTTTTCTACCTTCTACTCCCTTCCCAGCCCTCCCTGCCAGCCCTCTTACTGCATTCTTAAGGAGGATATAACCATGTACAGGATATAACCATTTAGGGTGTATTGATTTATGCTATCTATCATTGTGAGAGCAAATTATCTATATAAATTATTGGCATTCTTCTGAATGAGAGATTTCTCTCCCCAACTCTGTCCCTGTTTTTTAATGTATCAAACATTTATTATTATGAGTATAAATTCATGAATATTTTATTTATACTTTTAATTATAATCCAATACTACTTAATTTTGTTGCTGAATAGTTCCACCTTTGGTCATTAGGAGATCTTTTAATTACCTTTTGTGTTCCTTTAATATACTCCATCAATGATTTCTTTTTAGTGCTGCCTCACTTTCTGGCATTATAAGATGCTCCAGGTTTATCTTATATATTTACAACCCCAGTCCTGAACTATCATTTCTCCAAGAAGCCTCATTTCCTTTTTCTTAAAGAATGGTGTTAGAAACCAAAATCCAGGTGCTAGGTACACTCATTGTTACTAGGTAATCAGTGCTTTTAGTTCATTTAAGTTCATAGAAAAAGCAAATAAATGTATGTGTATTAATCTATCTATATACACATATCTAAATATTCCTGTAAGTAATTTTTTTCATTTGTATTATTTTACACATGAGTTTAGGCTAAGTCTCCAACAAATCCATCACCACATGGACCATTGTAGCCTCCCCTGCTCATCTATAAATACCCACTCTAAAAGCAACAAGCCAGCTCTCACCATCTGCCATCCATTTATGTAATTGTTCAATTTCAGTATATATGTATAATAGCATTGGACTTGCTCAACCTTACCCTCATAAGAAACTACTGATCAACTTTATCAGCTTGTATTGAGGGCACATATTATCAACAGTGTTCATGCTTATGTAATGATTACTTTACTAGTGTACAGTTAGTTTTTTCTTACTGTACACTGCAACTTTGGAAATGGACTGCACTCATTTCCAAAGCACTTTTTCACCTTGTCCCTACACTTTCATACATTTATCATACCATTAATTTCTCTTGTCTTAGTCTATAGTTCCTTCATGGGAATCCCTAGATATACCAAATAGATTGCTTTTTTGAATTTGCATACATAAATGTTCATATCTTGTGCTGTAAATTTCTATGCATTTTGTTAATTTATTGATAGAGTAATCCAGTCTCTAAAAAAATTTTTGATCTATGGTTGGTTGAATCACAAATGTAAAGCCTGCAAATACAAAAGAGTGACTGTATAGGACTGCTCCTCTTTAGCCCACTGATGTTCTAAATTACATTAAATGATTTCTTAATATGAAAGCAAACTTGCATGTTGGAATAAATCACATGTGGTAATGAAATATAATTCTATTGATACATCATTAGATTAAATTTATTAATATTTTATTAAAGGTTTTTTTCATCTATGTTCATGAGAAACATTGGTCTGTACTCTTCCTCTCTTGTAATCTGTCTGGTTTTGATATTAGGGTAATTTTGCCTTCATTGAATAAGTATGTTCCTTCTTATATTTCCTGAATGACTTTGTAGCAAACTAATATTGTTTATTCATTAAATGTTTGGTAAAATTTTCCAGTGAAACCATTTGTACGTCACACTTCTTTTTTGAAAGGTTATTGATTATTGGTTCAACTGTTTTAATAGATAATGGCCTATTCAGATTATACATTTCTGCTTTATGGGCTTTGAAGTTTGCGTCATTTTGAAAAAAGTATTCCATTTCATCTGTTATCAACTTTGTGAGCAATGAATTGTTCAGTCATTACTAATGTTTTTATGTCCATGTAATCAGTAGGGGTGTCTCCTCTTCATGTCTTTTCCCTTATTTTTTCCCCTTGCTTAGTCTGGGAACAGGTTTATCAATTTTACCAATTTATCAAGTTATTGATTCTTCTAAGAACCAACTTTTGATCTCTGGATTCACCAATTTCCTTAGATGTTTAGATTCTAGATGGGGTTTTGTCTTATGATCTCAGTTTTCACATAGTTAACAGGCTGACAGTAACCAGACTGGGGAGAGGGGAGGGAATTTCAGGGGTAAAAGGAAAGGGATCACAAGAACAAGTATAAAGGACACATGGACAAAAACTAAAGGGGGTGGAAATGGGAGGGAAGGGGGGAGCACTGTGGGGGTGGACTGGGATGGGAGTAAAAGACAGAAAACTGTACTTGAACAACAATTAAAATTTTTTTAAAAGAAACAGTTTATTGTTCCTGCCATAGTTTAAATCTGTTGATTTTTAGTTTGTTCAGCTTTATCCTTTTTGGTATGTTTAAATAATTTCCAAATTTTTATATATTGAACTGAAGCTACAAATTTACCCCTTAATTTGCATATATAATTAAATAATATAAATATGTAACTAATACATAATACATAATAATATAATTATTTTG